>CANTUT010001548.1:0-206573 GCA_947687605.1 Reutealis trisperma
TAATTTCTTGGAATGTTATAATTTCTGGTTATATTCGTAATATGTTGTTTCAGGATTCGTGGGGATTCTTTTGTAGGATGCATTTTTGTGGTTTTGAGCCGAATGATATCACCTACGGGAGTGTGCTTTCTGCTTGTTCTGCTTTGCAAGCTCCTATATTTGGTGAGCAGGTGTATTCGCTTGCGATAAGAAATGGGTTTTATTCAAATGGTTATGTTCGGGCAGGAATGATAGATTTATTTGCGAAAAATCGTAGGTTTGAGGATGCTTTGAAGGTGTTTTATGATGTGTCATGTGAGAATGTGGTTTGTTGGAATTCTATCATATCTGGAGCCGTTAAGAATGGGGAAAATTGGGTTGCTTTAGATATTTTTTGCCAAATGTGTCGCAGATTTCTGTTGCCAAATAATTTTACCTTCTCAAGTGTTTTGACTGCTTGTGCTACTCTTGAAGAGATTGAAATTGGAAAAGGAGTTCAAGGGTGGGTGATTAAATGTTGTGCAAAAGATGTCTTTGTGGAGACTGCCATAGTTGATATGTATGCCAAATGTGGCGATATTGGTGAAGCTGTTAAAGAATTTTCTCGGATGCCAGTTCGCAATGTAGTTTCCTGGACTGCCATTATATCAGCTTTCGTTAAAAGGGATGATTCTATCTCTGCCCTCAAATTTTTCATAGAAATGAGGAAAACGAAGGAGGAAATAAACAACTTCACTATTACTAGTATAATTACTGCTTGTGCAAAACCAGATATGATTAAAGAAGCATTCCAAATCCATAGCTGGATTTTGAAAACTGGATTCTATTTAGATCCTGTGGTGGGGGCTGCTCTAATTAACATGTATGCAAAAATACAAGCTATTGAATTGTCAGAGATGGTGTTTAGAGAAGTGGAAGATGTAAAGAACCCAGGTGTATGGGCTATTATGATTTCTTCTTTTGCTCAAAATCAGAGAGCTCAAAAGGCAATTCATTTGTTGCAGCGCATGCTACAGCAGGGTCTGAGACCAGATAAGTTTTGTTGTTCTAGTGTCATTAGTGTTATAGAATGCTTGAATTTCGGGGGACAAATCCACTGCTACACTCTTAAAACTGGATTTATCTTTGATCTTTCTGTTGGTAGTTCTCTTTTCACAATGTACTCAAAGTGTGGTAGTATAGAGGATTCTTACAAAGTCTTTGAGCATATTCCCATCAGAGACAATATTTCATGGGCATCAATGATCAGTGGTTTCACCGAGCATGGCTGCAGAAATGAAGCTTTTGAGATTTTTAGAGAAATGCTATCCGAAGGAACTAGACCTGATCAGACAACTCTTGTTGCAATTCTAAGTGCATGCTCTGCTCTTCATTCCTTACAGAAAGGTAAAGAAATTCATGGTTATGCTTTCCATGCTGGAATTGAAACAAAAGCACTAGTCGGTGGTGCACTTGTTACTATGTATTCAAAATGTGGTGATCTGGAATCAGCAAGGAAAGTATTTGGCATGCTTCCTGAAAAAGATCAGGTTTCATGTTCTTCCTTGATTTCAGGATATGCACAAAATGGGCTACTTGAAGAGGCAGTATTTCTGTATCATGAAATGTTAATGTGTAATTTCACAATAGGTTCCTTCACAGTTTCATCTGTTCTTGGGGCTATTGCACTTTTGAACAGATTGGACATTGGGTCCCAACTGCACGCCCATCTTACAAAAATGGGCTTAGAATCGGATGTTTCAGTTGGAAGTTCACTTATTACAATGTATTCTAAATGTGGAAGCATTGAGGATTGCTGTAAAGCATTTGATCAGATTCATGAACCTGACTTGATAAGCTGGACAGCGATGATCGCTAGCTACGCTCAGCATGGAAAAGGTGCAGAGGCTTTAAAAACATATAAGCATATGAGAAGACAACGAATTAGACCTGATTCAGTGACTTTTGTCGGGGTTCTGTCTGCCTGCAGCCATGCCAATTTGGTTGAAGAAGGCTATTTCCATTTTAATTCAATGAAGAAAGACTTTGGCATTGAACCCAATAACCGGCATTATGCTTGTATGGTTGATCTTCTTGGTCGTTCAGGAAAATTGAAAGAGGCTGAAAAATTAATTAACAGTATGCCTATCGATCCTGATGCTTTAGTATGGGCGACGCTTCTTGCTGCTTGTAAACTACATGGAGATGTTGAGCTTGGAAAGATAGCAGCTAAAAGGGTCATTGAATTAAACCCTAGTGATGATGGAGCTTATGTATTGTTGTCAAATATCTGTGCAGATGTAGGGCAGTGGGAAGAAGTCCAACAGATTAGAAGCCTGATGACAGGAACTGGGGTTAGGAAGGAAGCTGCCTGGAGTTTCATATGATCGTTCTTTTTTTTTTTTCCCAATTAATCAATTAACCTCTGATTGGGTTCTTACTTGCAATCTCACAAATCTGAAAGACAAATTCAATACCATTGATCCAAAACTGTGGTTAGATATGCCTCCTTTAGCAAGTCCGATAGCTAATTTGGTTTCTAGTCCATATAAGTTCTCATGCAAATTAACCCACATTGTGTTGGAAAATTGCCCGATCACAGCAAGACCCTTGGTCACTGACAAAGTAGACGACTCTTGAAAGCAACGTTTCCAACGGTGATGCCGTTCAGCTGCTTTGCAGCTTCAGCGAAACGCTTCCCAATATTGATTAGCACAAACTGCATCAATTTGATAAACCACAGAACTAGGAAGGTTGCATTTTTCTTTTCCATTTTTATTTGACAAAAAAATGGCAGAGTTCAGTCAAGAACTTACATTCACTGCTCCAAAATTACAAACGTTTTATGTTGATTTACTAATGACTTTTTAATTCCTGCACTAGCAAATCATAAGCAATTATACAAAATATTTTCTCACCAGATTCTTCCTACACGATGTTTTCCCTTAATGTTTGAACTATAATGCTTCATAGGCAAAAGTGCTAACGTCAATGTTTATACAATGTCTTGTGCGATCAGCTACTATCATGATTCGTAATCCTCACGCTGTTTCAAGAAAGCACGCTATGCCATCAAAATGGAAAAAGATTCCTGCCTCAATATCTGATATAGGAAAATTTTTCGCAACATAGAAGCTCCTTGGTTCTTTCGCTCCATTTAACAACAAATAAATCAGGAATATCTACTAGTCCTGTGACCATTCTGAAAACCAAAGTTGTCTGATTATGACATCTGCTAGTAAGCCTTCTCTTCTATTGTGCATCTGAGAAATGTCTGAGAATAGACAAGTGAATAATTCACAAAATAAAAATATTAAAATATAAGAAGTATTGCAACAAAACAGCAGATCGGCTCAATTCTGTGCAAATCCCATAAATTTAAATTGCACCATAGTTTAATCATATTTCATATAATTTAAGGATCAAGTAATGGGGCTATTTGACCAGGTCTGAAAACCACATTTGAATGCACCACATCTGATATACTCGTTAAAGCTTAACTTAGGGTACATAATTATAGCTTACCTTAAAATACTCTATTTTGGCTAAAATACTTCATTTTGGCACTGCCCTTCACAAGGCCTGAAATTTACACACTGAAACACCATACAATTGCATCAGGGATCTATCTACAAGAGAAACATATCTCATTAAAATTCTAAAATTTTAGTATGGTTATAGCATAAAATAGCTAACAGGGTGATTTGAGGTAAACATATTCACTTCCAAGGTATTGCTTCAGTAATGAGCATCACAATTTTCTTTTTTTTTTGGGAATAATAAGACCACTGGTCAACTCTCTTGTGACAGGCATGAATAATAACAGCAGAAACATAGAAGCCAACCTGCAGAACCTTTCCAGGCTGGAGGAAGCAAAAAGAAGTAAACTCACCCTCTTTAAGGATAATCCAGCAACATGTCCCTGACGGCTGACACTGAACAAAAAACAGATGAACAAGAAGTTATGCAACAGTTGCACAAATAATTAATTTCAGACAAGGAAAATTAACGTAGCAGGGATGCTTATGGTAAATGTACTACATTCAAGGTTGTGAACATCAGAAGGCATTCTGTGACAAAGTTATGTGAATCAACTTGTAAAATACAAAAACAACTAGAGTTGCAACTGGCATCTCATGTTTGTGAGAAAACTAGGCAAGAATATGTACAAGCATAAATACACAGATATCTACATGTGCTCAGGCAAGCAGACACGCATGATAAAATAGCTGAAGAATGGAAGTAAACTAAGATGCCACCAGTCTAATATGAGTGAAAATAGGTACATAATAGAACTTCCAAACTGAGTTAAAACATAATCTGAAACCAACCAAACTGTTCCAAAATCAAATAAATTGTTCAGCTCAGACATCATCAGGTCAGTCCAGTTAACCTGATTTACGAGCAGCCTACATGGAAGCATGCTATCTACTTTTTCCACACATAAATATGTACACGTGTATGATTGCATGTATGTATATGCAGGTTTGGGCGCATTAAATAATGCTGCTTATGAATAAATCCTCCAAAATAAATGCACAATTACAAAAATAGAAGCATTATTTATCTTCAGCTTGTAGTGTATGATCCTTTTTAATTGAATCACAGAAGCACCATAGGGCCAAACCACATTTCAAAAGCATGTGACGAAGAGGATCTATTTCAATCATGGATTGCAAGTAATTTTCCTCCCTAGAGATGGATAATCAATGAAATTTATGGCAGCAAAACAGACTAATATCTATGTCTTTATTAACCAAATATGTTGAAAAGAAAAAGAAGCAACCAAAATTATGAATTAAAAGGAAAAGGAAAGTAAACTGATATTTCTGAAACCTGGAAATGTTTAGCAATCCAACCTGATCCCTTCAGATCACAATAAAATGTTACTATCATGTCCAAGAAAAGTATTCCTTCTCAAGTGCAACTCAAAGGGTCATGAACAGGCAGTTTGAGTAAACACCCCATATTATATTAAAGAACTGCCAGTTCCAGTCACAGATGAGCATAAATATGACCTGCCCAGAGCCATGAGAAAACTCGACTGTAAAAGTACATGCACAAGGCCTGTGAGGCTATGATTATAACGGGCCCATACATAGAGTTGAAGGTTGTGAGTTGTTTGAATCAATATCCTGTATTGCAATATCATAATTGCTGGGGCTTGAGCATAGGGCATCTTCATTGGTCAACGGATGACTACCACCCAGTGCAGTTTCTGATTTTCTGATCATGATGTGGATATAACTCAAGAAGTAGAATGCCTCTGCAACTAGCGAACAACCAGACATTTGGTAGGTTAAGTGTATATTCCACCAAGCTTGATCCTGAAACACCTGAAAGAGAATAAATTACACCAATGAGAAAAATATAGAGTGGAACAAAATAGAAATTCTTAAAATAAAAAAAAAAGGTAAGTCCATGCTACCATTGTTTTCAGCAATAAATTATTTCAGCTGCTAACTACTTTGTGGTTCGTGTTTGACTTTCCTCAGAAACTAATGTATAAGACTTCCACTTTCCAATCAAGAATATGATTTGCAAGATCTTTCATGAATCAGGGTAACCCCTTCATGGAAGCTTTTTTTTTTTTTTGTAGCTTTTTATCTCTAATACCATCATAAAGAAGCTCATATGCATAATACGTTATATGACTTTTCTTCAACAAGTCTTCCAAGATAATCTTAGGTGCCGCAACCACCTTTTTATCAGCCTCAAAGATGGTATCCACCGCTGCAGGGACAATCCCATTTTGCACCATTATGTGGATAATACCAACTGCTTCACGAACTCTATGTTGCACACAAAGACCGTTTATTACCCGTCCAAATGTTGTCAGTGATGGAATGAACCCTTTCTTAATCTTTTCCAGGAGAAAATTATATCCAGAATCAACATTTCCCATTTTGCAGAAGCCATCAATCATGACCCGGTAAGTATAGCTGTCTGGGGCACAGCCTTTATCCCCCATCTTATGAAAAAGCTTTGCCACCATATGCATATCTAGCTTTTCAGAGAAGGCATTGATCATGATATTGTAGGTGGCTATTGTGTGACAAACCTTATATTGTTGTTCCATTCTTCTAAAGACTTGGTAGGCTCCATTCAAATCCCCATTATTGCAAAAACCACTTATCACTGTCCCAAAACTAACAGCATCTGGAGTCAGTCCTCTGTTTCTTATTTCTTCCAGCAAGTCCATAGCATCATTCACCTTTCGAGCTTTACATAGGCTCTCTAAAAGTATATTATAAGTGATTATATTAGGTACACACCTCTTCTCCATCATCAAATTGAAGGTTTCCATTACATCTTCCAGTTTTGCAGCCTTGCAGAGGCCATTCAATACAGAGTTATATGTGATTACATCAGGGTGACACCATGGCTTTGCATGCTACTCAGAATATCAATTGCACTTTCCATTTTCAATTGTTTACAGTAACCATCAATCAGTGTATTGAACGTAAAAATGTCAGGTATGTATCCTTTGGCAATAGCAGCATTCATCAGGTTATTGGCATCAGAGACGCAACCCATCTTGCATAAACCATTTATAACCAAATTGAAAGTCCATATGTCAGGGCTAGTACCTTTTTTTGTCATGTTATTCATCAGCTGCAATGCTTCTAAAACAAGTCCTTGCTGAGACAATCCTTTAATCAGTGTGTTGTAGAGAACAATTTTAGGCTTTGATCCCTTTCCCAATGCCTCATCGAAAAGAGCCAGGGCACGGTCTACGTCACCATCCTGACATAACCCATTAATTAGAGAGCAATAAGTGAACTCATCAGGCACAAATCCCTTGAAAATTGCATCATTCAGAATGTTATCAGCATCTTGTACCATACCCATTTTGCAATAACCATCAATTATTGTATTGTAAGTGAAACCATCGGGCTCTAATCCTTTATTCACCATTTTATGCAGATAATTCTCAGCTTCTACAACCTTGGAGTTCTTGCACAATCCACAGATTAATGTGTTATATGTGACAACATCAGGAGTTAGGCCTTCCCTAGACACACTATCCAACAAATTGATAGCTCCATCAAGTGCACCTTTTCTGCAAAGCCCTTGGATGAAGATATTAAATGTAAACAAATTTGGGGATGCTCCCTTCTTCAGGACCTTGTTGAGCAGTTTTTCACTTTCTTGGACATGCCCCTTCTTACAAAGAATATGTATAAGTTTATTAAATGTAGCAATATCAGGAAAAATTCCAAAACCAAGCATAGTATTAAATAATTCATATGCCTCAACTTGATAGTTCTCTTCATAAAACCCACCAATCACAGTACAATACGCAACTGCATTAAGCTCACAACCTTGAGAAGGCATATTGTTGAGAAGCCTTAAAGCTGCATGAGGCCGTTTTGTCCTACAAAACGACTTTATCCTAATTGTGAATGTGTAAACATCAGGAACAATACCTTTATCTTTCATTCTCAAATACACTTTATGAGCTTGATTGAAATACTCATATTCAACCAATATATTCATGATGGCATTATATGATAAAACTGACGGCTCACAGCTGTAAAAGTCCATCCTCTCAAACACATCAACAGCTTCTTGAACCTTCCCTTTCCTTCCATAGTTTCTCATGGCTACAATATACACTCCTTCCAATAAACTATTATCAACATTCATCCTCATCTCCGTAAGCACATTCTCCATGGCCTCAAACTCGCCATGAAAACCAAGCTTTTCAATCATGCACTTATAAGTTAACAATGTGTGCTTGAATCCATCTTCTTTCTTCACAGAATTGAACATTGCAAGTGCTTTGAGGGGGTCCTTTTGATACTTTAGGACAGCAGCTACATGTTTAGGAAGTAAAGTCGGATTCATCCTAATAACTATAAAACAGGCTAAATGATTGTCATATCTAAATCCATTACTCCAGTTTATTCTAAAACCAAAATAGCCTTGCTTTTGCCTGCTTCAAGCTTCAATTATCCTAAAAAGAAATTCACAAAAATAACCAATTTAAACATAAACATTTTATCAAGCTTAATCCTATATTTCCTTAAAAAATCAAAAACTCCAAAATTTTTCTTTAGATTCTCCTAGCAACCAAACAGGGAAACAAAACTAATCATCACAATAGTTGTGAAAATCATAGGCAGCGAAATCGATAGTCCGAGATGAGTTACCTGTAGTATGGAAACAGAGAATGCACTGCCATCCGCGCCATTAGGGTTTTGAACGGAGAAAGAGAGCAGAAGAACACTCTCTCTCTCTGCAGTTAATTTTAGTTCTGTTTGGGAAACTATTAGACGAAACAAAAATAAAACGACACAACCGAATACTCCTCCTTTAGTTCATGTCGTTCGGTAAATTCAAGTCAAACGGTCGGTCCTTTCCCTTTAAAAAATTCAATCAAAACGACAAACCAAACGAAAGGTCGGCAAGTTCGAATAAGATGCTTGAAACGACCAGCTTTTTTATAAACGATTGTACGTCCATTACCTCCCATTATGAATAGTACACAGATAGATAAGCGAACACAGGGAGAGATAAAGAAAGAATGGAATCGGCAGGACAGTGGCTAGAAGATGCACTTGTTGATTTGTGCAAGAGAATAGAGACGGGTTTGGTTTTGGATTTGGATAGGGAAATAATCTCCGGCTTAGTCTCTTATTGCGAGCTCGCTCAGGCCCCTTGATGCCAAAGAATATCTCGATGTAATCTCTCTTTTCTCTCTCGATTTTTTATTTTGTTCAAAATGATGGATTATTCAATAAGTATTGTGAAGGTTTTTGATTACCCAGTTCGTATTTTTGTGTATTTGGTTTGTGATAGTTGTTGCTGCTTGATTTATAACTGAGGTAGTATTTAAATGTGTCACTATAGATATCCATGAAGATCTTGTCTTGATTTTCATTCTGCTCTCAACCTTTTCATATTCTTAGTTTTAGGTCAAAACATATTTTGATACCATCAACGATTGACAATCTACAGTGATGTACTTTTAAAGGATATCTACAAATTATGATATCAAGAAGAGATATTGCTTTTTCAAATCTCCTGCATTAGACCTGTAATGTACAGAAGGAAGTGCCAATCCGGCACTGGCAAGATAAAAAAAAACTGTTTCTGAGGCCTTCATAACTGCATAATTCATCATTCACCAAGTCGATACATGAATGTCCATTGTCTATGTTGCGTAATTGTGAATCCCTCAGTGAATGGAAGCGAAGAAAATAGGTAATAAATTGTTTTATTTCTAGGAAAACATGCTTCATGAGTTGGCATTCAGCATTGTCCTTTTCTTTGGCCGTGCTCAAAGAATGTTTTCTTACAGCACTTGTTGGAAGATTTATGAATCTTGTCTCATCTCTGTTTGCAGAATATCATTGGTCAGGAAGCAGGAAAAAGTGTGATTGAGGAATATTTACGGCGTAGAGGTCACTCTGATCTTAGCAGCAGCACACCAGTTGTTCAAAACTTCAAAATTTCATGCTTATGTCAAACCATCAACAGACAACAGTTCTGTCACTGGAACCAAGAAAGCAGCTAGATCAGCTAAAGACACAGTCTCTTTTCATCAGGCTGAACCTAGAAAAGTTACAGTTCCCAGTTATCAGGCAGAAGCAAAAAAGAACCTTATTTCCAGTAATCAAGAGAACAAGGTTTGGGCTGAGGGTAGCCAGTCTGGCCAAAAGGGGATCCAAGGTAATTCGAGGAACAAGAAAACTGGGAAAGTCATCTCACTTGCAGAGGCTGCTAAGGGGTCAATTGTATTCCAACAGGGGAAACCATGTTCATGCCAGGCTCGTAGGCACAGACTGGTGAGCAATTGCTTATCTTGCGGCAAAATAGTTTGTGAACAAGAAGGAGAGGGACCTTGCTGTTTCTGTGGTGCCCTTGTGCTAAAGGAAGGGAGCTCATATGCTGGTCTGGAAGGAAGTTTGGCTCCACTATCAGATGCTGAAGCAGCAGCTGAAGCTTATGCGAAAAGGCTTGTTGATTATGACCGAAATTCTGCAGCACGTACAACTGTTATTGATGACCAAAGTGATTACTATGAGATTGAGGGTAATAGCTGGCTGTCAATGGAGGTAACATAGTTGTTCAAACATAATGTTTGTAATTTCACAATTGTATCACACACTTGTGTTCACGTTTGGCTTTTCTTTTCTTGGAAAAAAAAAATCCCTCCAGGAAAAGGAACTTCTAAGGAAGAAAAAAGAAGAGGTAGAAGAAGCTGAATAAAGTAATTGTGACTTTTGACTTGGTCGGGCGCAAGGTATCAATTTTAACCTACCTGTTTTGTCATTCCAAATCATTCTTGTTGTTGAATCAATCTTTCAAATGCAATGTAACCTGTCCTTTGCTCATCATCTACAACATCCTCTCGAGTATTTTTTCTTCATGAGCTTCTTCTTTTTCCATCTTTTTCAGTTATATTGAACTAGAATCCAGATGAGGATGTACTGACTTTATTTTAAATGTTGAACTAGAAATCAAGTACCAACATTTCTATTTATTGTGCCTCAAACGTATAATGCCTTAATGCTGTATATGGATTTTCTGCATGAGCAGTGTTAAGTCTCTAAATGCTAACAAAAATTAATAGATGCAAACCATTGTGTTTGCGAACATCCTTCCTTCATGTGAAGGGTGCGTGAATAGCCTTTTCATTCCTTGTGCCCCCCAATCTTTATGGTCGTAGATCTTAAGAAGATGCTCCATAAGTTCTGGCCATAATTATTCTACGGCTTGCATATTGTTTCTTTTCCGCATGGATTTCATTTTATATTTATGTTGCAGGCAACTATGCTTTCAACTGCTTTTCTCTATTGGCGTTTTCCTTTTATTAAGTTACAGTATATACGTGCTTTGCAAATTGCAGGTCTTGCTAAATCAAGATGAAGTTTCAGAAATGGAGTCAGAGAACAGAATATTAAGACCACCAGATGAAAGAGAGAGAGAGAAGTGAACCGAATCAAACCAAACACAAATCTTAGAATACAACCAATCTTTATAGATCCGGGCCCTAGTAAAAAGCCTGTTAAGGGTAAGCAGCCAGAGAAGGGCCTGCCGAATGGTTTATGCTTGGATGTCACTGGGAGGGTACAGCATGATAGTGTAATGAGTTCAAACATTTTATGATTGGCAACCAATTTGAAACAGCTCCAAAAATGGGCATCTTTGGCAAGGTCCATCAGTGAATAGAAGATTGTGATCAATGCTTTCTGGATTAGTGATAAGTCAGCATTCCAGCTTTTGTTTCTTTATACAAAATCGCCTGCTTGCCCATTTGATATTCAGCATGCGGGGAGGGCAAAACACTGCAAAATGGTCCTGTTTTACCATGTGGAACTAAAAGAATTTCTGCAATGCGTCGCTGACATAATAAATTACTTTTATTTCCCATATCTTATATTTTTCACATACCAACAATTGGTTGTTATGAAAGATGTCAAAGTTAAGCGGTCTGTTATAACTACATTGTATATGTGAAGTAAAATCATGTGATAAACAAACCACTAGTGCAGCATAGAACCATTAGCGTACTCACTACAGAATCAACATCCATCCGGGATGCAGTTCACCCCGCTCTTATCCTTAATCTGTTAAATCTGAAATAAAGCTTTTTCCAGCAACTTTTGAAGCTTTTTGAGCTATCATTGTGCTCCTTTGATGAAGAACATCATCCCACCCTCCCTGCTTCAGCAAATATGTTGGAAGAAATTACATGATCTTCAGTACTAGGGCCGCTTCACTTCTACTAGGCTACCGACCAAATTTAACCCCAGGTCAACATCACTGTGTACCCTGCAAGCATTAATCATTATTCTATCCGAACAACTGCATTCGGTTCAACAGGCATTTTCTTCACAAACTTATTGGCCTCCTCTAACATTCCTGCTCGAGCGAGCAGGTCAACCATACAACCAAAGTGCTCAATCCGTGGCTCAATATTGTAAACCTTGCACATAGTATCATACAAGTTTTGACCTACTTCAACTAGACCAGAATGATCACATGCTAACAGAACACCAATGAAGGTGACAGAGTTAGGCTCAACTTTCTCTTTACACATTTGCCTAAACGCAAGAAGGGCTTCCTCTCCTTCTCCATTGATGGCATGGCCCACTATGATTGATGTCCATGATATCACATCCTTTTTAAGCATTTTATCAAATACAGATTTAGCTCTAGCCATGTTCCCACATTTTGCATACATGTCTATAAGAGCATTTTGCAGAACAATTCTTCCATTGAGATGATCTTTACTAGCAATGTAAGAATGGATATCGATGCCAAGAGACAGTTCTCCAGAATTCCGGCAAGCACTGATTAATCCGAGCATCGTTACTTCATCTGGCTCTACCTTTCTGGATTCCATCAAACTGAATAGCCATAAAGCTTCATCGTTAAGCCCATTTTCAACATAACCATGTATCATTGAGTTCCAAGATGCAATATTGTTATGCGGTAGCTCATCAAAAACTTTCCTGGCGAACTCAATCAAACCATATTTCGAGTACATGTTGACAAGCACAGTCCCAAGAGAAACTGGTATCTCAATTCCACTTGCTATTATATGTCCATGAGCCACTTTCCCCACATCAAGATATCTACCATTAGCACAAGCCAAAATCAAGTTAACCAGTGAAACTCTATCATATCCAATGTCCATATATCTCATTTCTTTAAAGAAAGAGAGAGCTTTTCTACAGTTATCACTCCTAGCATATCCTGCAATCATTGTATTCCATGAAACCAAGTCCTTTTCAACCATTGCATTAAACAGTTTCGTTGCATCATCCATATATCCATGTTTGCAATAGAAATCAATAAGCGTATTACAGACCTTAGTTATCAAATCTAAACCCATCTTGCAACAATAAGAATGAAGCAATCTCCCAATGTTGTAACCCCCATTTTCAACACACCCAGAAATCAAAACCATCAAAGTAACATAATTTGGCTTCAAACCCAGACCAAAAGCGCCAACTAAAACTTCCTTGAATAAGCTTAACCCCATATCAAATTGCTTATTCTTCACAAACCCAGAAACCATACTGTTAACCGTAACAACAGTTCTCTCAGGAGTTCTATCAAACAGAACACGAGCATGGCTCACTAACCCATTGCAACTCACATAAAAATTAATCAGACTATTCAAAACATTCACGTTACAATCCAACCCAAGTCTCATTACACGATTATGTATCGATTTTCCTTCATTAACACCCAAAACCTTATTGCAAGCTTTTATCAAAGAAGCATATACAAAAGGATCAGTAACTGGTTCATTCTGTTTCCTTCTTTGCATGTCTTTTGAACATATGGATGACCCTAAAAGGATCGTTTTGAAAATCGAATTGGTGGAGCACACCACGCCAACAAGCCATAAATCGTAAAGCATTTCTATACTAGAAGGTGATGTCTTGTAAAGGCTTATTGGTGATTTTAAATTTTGTTTGTACTGTCGAGAATACGAATCATCATTTTGTATCACAGATTCGCAGGGCAAAGTGGAGATGGCCCGAGTTGGTCTAAGGCGCCAGATTAAGGTTCTGGTCCGAAAGGGCGTGGGTTCAAATCCCACTCTCCACACTGTCAACTTTTTGCCTATTGTAAAGCCTCATATTTTAATCTTATTTTCTTTAATAGAAGCCAAATTAACATGATTTATTTTTCATTAGATAGAATTTCAGTGTTCAAAGATTTTTGCACTATTAAGTTACAATTTTATAATATATCAATAAAATTTATGGTAGGTCTTAATTTATCCAGCTATGAACTCATGCGCAAGTATATTCTATTCAAAAATTTGAAATTTATATAAAATACAATTCACATTGACATTATTTATCAATTTTCAACTATGATATTTCAAAACTAGGTAATTTATCCAATTTAATGTAAAGAAAATAAATGATTTTTAAAATAAAAAAAGCTATTTTACTAGGATAAATTTAATTAAATTAAAATTTATAGTTAAGTTATACAAATATTCTTATACTTTATATCTTAATATCTTAGAGTTCAAATATTATTATTATTTTTAGAGCGAAATTGTTAGTTATTTTTTAAAGAAATATTGATAATTAAGTAAATAGAATTAAATTAAAATTTTCCCATTATCTTTTTCCAAATGAAACCTTGAATATTAGTTTAATTTTTTTTTATGTTTTTTATTTACATGTTAATGCATACAATTCTTTTTTTTTTTTTTTTTTGGTTAGAATCAAAATGAAACATTGTATATTAATTTCAGTAAAAGTTAAAATAAAAATCAGCTTAAAATTGTTTTTAAGAAATGAAGTTAAAATAATTTGTTTGCTTTTGGATCACTTTCGATCACTTTGTTAAAAGAATTAACATAATAAAAATCTAAAAGTATTTATTTTGGGAAAAATTCAAGAAAATTATAAATAAATTCAATCATATAGAAAAGAAAATTATAGAAAGAAGAAGCAAAGTACAACAGCCTATACAGTACAAACCTTTTAGTAGGAAAGAAAGCAACGGCATTGGGAGGGAAGTGAGGTGGCGAGATGTGATTGGATAAAAACAGAGAACAAGTTTTTTTTTTAAATTTAATTTAATTTAATTAAGACTTCATTTAACAATTTAACCGCTTCTCCCCTCCTCCCGCCGTAGCCGCGCACAAATTTTTCTTTTCTATTTGCCAAATCTCAATCTCACAATTTACCCATTTCTCAAATCATTGATTTTGATCTGATTGATTGGCCAACGCCCCCTGATATAATCGCCTGTAAGAGTTTTGTTTCTTTCAGAATTGTCTTCTTATGGATCCGTTATTCTATTTTTTGTTGTCAATTCCAATGCTTTTAGTTTTGATTTTTAGATATACAACTCTGATAAAGATTTGATTCTTCTGTATCCAACGAATTTTCAATTGATTTTTTTTTTGGGTTTTTAAATTGGTTTGATAAACTCGCCTTAATTTAGCTACATGGTCAAGGAAGTTGATTGATAGAGTAAATGAAAGGTATTACCTTTTATCATTATTATTTACTATGAAGATCGGTTTTTGAGGCTGAAATTTCATTTTATTTGAAGATTAAGAGATTTGATTGGCAGTAACTGTATTGTATATATACTCTGTTATTCAATTTATGGATGTTCTTGATTATTTTATTCCCGAAATTCCTGAAAATGTGGGTTAACATTGTGATCGTTTCTGTTATTTTGATTTGGATTGATTGAATTTTGGGTAGGAAATGTAAATTTTGAAAATTTTGGATTTTGTGTTTTTCATGTTCCTATTTTACGTGCGTGTATGTCACAGTTTCATGTATCACTAAAGAAGGTGACAAGAAAAAACACTAGAAAGTACATTGCTAGTGCAGCATGGCGATGAAAGGGAACTCAGGAGACCATAAAACGAGGAGTTCTGTGTCAATTTTTATTGTAGTTGGTTTGTGCTGTTTCTTCTATATATTGGGTGCATGGCAGCGAAGTGGCTTTGGAAAGGGTGATAGCATAGCTGTGGAGATTACCAGACAGACTCACTGTAGCATTCTCAATGATTTGAATTATCAGACAAGTGCAGATGCAGGTATAGTTGATGGTTCTGGAGCAGAAGTGAAGGAGATTAAGCCATGTGATGACAAGTATATCGACTACACACCCTGCCAAGATCAAATGAGGGCAATGACATTTCCCCGAGAAAGTATGAACTATAGGGAAAGGCATTGTCCTCCTGAAGAAGAGAAGCTGCGTTGCCTTATTCCAGCACCTAAAGGATATGCAACCCCATTTCCATGGCCAAAGAGCCGTGACTATGTACCTTATGCAAATGCACCTTACAAGAGCTTGACAGTTGAGAAGGCTGTTCAGAATTGGATTCAATACGAGGGTAATGTATTTAGGTTCCCTGGTGGAGGAACTCAGTTTCCTCATGGGGCAGATGCGTATATCAATCAACTTGCATCTGTGATCCCCATGGATAATGGATTGGTTAGAACTGCATTAGACACTGGATGTGGGGTATGTAATTATACAAAAGATTCTCATTTTCCTTCAAAAGTTATCTGTTCTGCTTCTTTGCGTCGTCCTAATACACCCAAACTGTTCCCCCTCTTGTTGGCGCTGCAGTTTTTCCTGGTTTTTTACGCTTGTCCAATTGTCAGTTAGGTGAAATGTGTGTATCTGTGTTTTTTCTCTGTGGTTACTTATTTCATTTGATTTATTGACTTGAACGGTGCTTAGGTTGCAAGTTGGGGTGCATACCTTTTCAAAAAGAATGTCATAGCTATGTCATTTGCTCCAAGAGACTCTCATGAAGCACAAGTTCAATTTGCATTGGAAAGAGGTGTTCCAGCTGTTATTGGTGTTCTTGGAACTATCAAACTGCCATATCCTTCTAGAGCCTTTGACATGGCTCACTGTTCTCGTTGCCTGATTCCATGGGGTTCTAATGGTGAGGATAGTTATTTAGACTTTGATCGTATGACAGAAGATAGTTTTAACCTAGGTATGGCTGATCAAGTTAGTTTTAATCTAGGCATGGCTGATCAAGTGCAATACAGATACTCTCTGTGTTGGGTCATCATTTAGTTATATAGCTGATCGAGTGCAACACAACATATCTTTATGTGGGCTCTGTTAGTACTGCCTTGGAAACAAACAAGTTTTTGTAATTTGGTGGATAGAAATTATTTTGACTTCAGAAAGTCTAAGATAATTCAAAATGTTATACTGTTAACACTAACATAACTTGCGGCAGGCAAATTCATGAAAATGACTTTCAACTTCTTCATTGAGGTCAATGGTCTTCAAAATTAACTGTTTTGCTGAATATTGACAATGAAAGTCTTTGATAACACCATCATGTGATCTGTTTCTTCAGATGGAATGTATATGATGGAAGTTGATCGTGTACTTAGACCTGGTGGATATTGGGTGCTTTCTGGTCCTCCCATCAATTGGAGGAATAATTACCAAGCATGGCAGCGTCCTAAAGAGGAACTTGAGGAGGAACAGAGAAAGATTGAAGAAACTGCCAAACTTCTTTGCTGGGAAAAGAAACATGAGATAGGTGAAATAGCCATCTGGCAGAAAAGAATAAATTATGATTCTTGCCGTGAGCTCAATCCTCAGCCTACAATGTGCCAATCTACAAACACAGATGATGTGTGGTATGCCACATGGTGAACGTTTTTCCTGCTTTTAGCTGATAGGTTGAATATTTACTGACCTAACTATTTAGATCTTTTTTCATCTCCTCCCTTATGGATGAAAGATGCCTGAGCTTCAAACCGCAATGTGTTTTTCGAATTCTAGAAATTTTTTTTCCCATTAATTCTAACTAGAGCGACATGGAAATTTATAGAATAGCACTGATCCATGTGTGCTGTCTTTTCTCCCCTTCAATTCCTTTATTTATTTATTTATTTTTCTCAAGGTTGTGTAAATTTTGCAGAAATTCAATCATCATAATGTTTTCAGTTGGGATCTAAATTATGTTGGAAATTATATCTGAATCAAGTTGTTGGATGCTATCAGGATCTATGTTTGTGTAGTAAAGGACTTCAGAAGTTTTGTATCAGGATGAGAATTATTTTGATGTCATTATACTAACAACTTCATACAATGCTTTACAGCATCATCTGATCTTTTGCAGGTACAAGAAAATGGAGGGATGTGTAACTCCCTATCTTGAAACCCATGGGCCAAATGAAGTAGCTGGTGCACCATGGCGGCCATTTCCAGAAAGATTGAATGCTGTACCTTTCAGAATATCTAGTGGCTCCATTCCTGGAGTGTCTGTTGAGGCGTACCTGGAGGACGTTCGTCTCTGGAAAAAGCATGTCAATGCTTATAAGAGGATAAACAAAATCCTTGACTCAGGGAGATACCGCAACATCATGGATATGCATGCTGGTATGGGAGGTTTTGCTGCAGCCCTTGAGTCTCCAAAATTGTGGGTTATGAATGTCATGCCTACAATAGCTGAAAAAGATACTTTGGGAGTCATATATGAGCGCGGTTTGATCGGCATATATCATGATTGGTAACTTCTGAAGATCTCTTTTTCAGCCTTTCCTCTCTGTTTTTCATTTCTCAGATAATATTTTGTTGGACTAGTTTCTGCAGTGGATGAATCAGATTGAAACAGCCATAACCTTTGTGCTGATCTTGATGGGCCTTTTCACATTGTATGCCATAAACCTTTTCTTTTTAGGATCTTGACTCCAATCTATGCTTCTATCCAATCTTCATTGGAGCTGCTGATGGCTATGAGCTACGTTCTTTTTTTCCTGCTATTGAGCCAATAACATGGCGGTTCGCAGGTCTAGGTGTTGCAAAAACATCCAATCTTGTTACTGAAAACTGAGTTTTCACTACTTGGGTTGTTTCTAGAATTAGAGTCCTCTCAGTTTATATTTCCTGTGATTTTAAGCAGACTTTACAATAAGTGGCGTCCAGGGCATCATCAATTTGAAGTTCAACTGATATTGGATGTCAATATCAGGAATTTAGGCTGCAAAAAAAAATTAGAAATGGTTGCTTTTGGGTACTGAACACATACATGTTTTTATCACGTATATACTGAACAGATTTTCTAATTTGGATATCACTAGATTGAGGAAGAGATATCTCCATTAAGGCTTTTCTTATGTTATTGTGATTGAAATTGCATTATTAATGCAGTGCATGCTGCAAAAAAATGAATGTACTGCCTTTTATTATGGTAAAGAGTTTCTTTCCATTGCCCGTCATAACTTTATGATTGAAAAAAGAGAGTTTAATTTAACTGAGTTGATTCCTACAGATCACTTCTGCTTTTTTCTAATGCTATTTTGTGTTTAATATTCTTCTTTTATATTATACCAGGTGTGAAGCCTTCTCCTCATACCCAAGGACATATGACCTAATTCATGCAAATGCTGTTTTCAGCTTGTATAAAGATAAGTAAGTCTTTGTCAATGCTACCTTTTACCATTTTCTAGTACAATAGAGCTTCATGGTTTGGGAAATTGACCTTGTACAATGAAATAAAGAATGATTTGTATCACTGACCCTCCATTGGCTTGCAAGGAACTTGATTCACCCATGTGAGATTTGAGATCCAAGTTAATGTACATATACCAGTATAAATTGGCATACTTTGTGGGGAATGACATGTTCTTAAATGACTGGGTTTTTGGTTTAGTTTTACCTTGGAGTCTTGGACCCTGTCTTTGTCCTAGTATAACTTGTTGCATGTGAACTTTCTACTTGAAGTATTTATTAGAAATATTTTTTGCTTTCATGTGTGCAAATACAGGTGCAATATGGAAGACATTCTTCTGGAGATGGACCGAATTTTAAGGCCTGAAGGAGCAGTCATATTCCGTGATCAGATGGACGTGCTGATCAAGGTCAAGAGAATCGTTGGAGAAATGAGATGGAATACAAAAATGGTGGATCATGAGGATGGTCCACTTGTCTCAGAAAAGGTGTTGTTTGCTGTCAAACAGTATTGGGTTGCTGGACAATACAATAGCACAACCTCACAGTAAACAGGAAAGACTGTGCCAAACCCACATTGCGTTTCTATCGGGAAATGCTACTTTTTTTTTTTTTTTTCCCTGATTCTGACCCAACCAATGAAATTGATCGCACATGGGCCACTCAGCGATAAGCAAAGCCATGGAATATGGTGGCTTATGCAGTATTTAATGTTCATTGTTTATCAGCTTCTGTTCTTCTGGGGTAGATATAGCATACAGATAGGTCATTCTTACTTTCAAAGCCTCATGGCGTTGCAGTTCTTTTGATTCCAAATTAATTTGTTTGTTTCTTATTTCTTTAAATCTCATAGCCGCTCGTGTTTAACTTTAGTTTCAGGCCTAGATGGAGTTTCAGTCTTCTCTTTGTCCTGTTGCAGTCTGTAAAAAATTTTGAGGTTTTCCCTGATGCCTATTTTGGCTTATTTATCCAATTTCGTGGCATTATTTTTGCTTTTGTACTTAGATTTTTTTTTTTTCAAAAAAAAAAAAAATCAATAATATTTGTTTGTTTTTTGCGCCACACATTATCATTTACATGCACGTTATGGGTTTTGGTATTTTAGAAGAAAATGTCCACAGCTGATCTGTTGAAATCATCCACCAAATAAATCAATATATCCATCATACCATGTCGTGTCACAGTTTGTTTGGCTTACTATGTTCAAAGCTGTTTATGCATATACCTATACGATGTGCAAATCATAAATGCTATGTTTTCATACTAGACTCAATCTTAAAATCTGTAAAAACAGATAATTACAGGTTAAAGGTTCAATTAAAATCAAACTAGAATTAAATCGTAATTAAATATATAAAAAATATTATGTACAATAAATTATAATAAATATTGTTTATTAAAAATTATAATAAATAAAAATATATCTAAATAAAATAAATTAATTAGGTAAATATTAATTAACAAATTTATTAAATAATATTTGAAGTAAAATTTTTAATCATAATATTTATCTTAATAAGAATTATGTTGTTTGGTAATATATATAGTTTTGTTATGTTACTAATTTATTAGCTTTGAGGTATATTAAATTTAATAGATATATTTTTTAAAGAATTAATAAATATAATTTGTCAAATTGGAAGGAAATTGATAATTAAATTATTTATCACATTAAATATATAATTTGAAAAAAAATCACAAAATAATAATATGGTGTAGTGGAAAGTGTATTAGAAGGTTTACTCGAGGTATTTTGTTTGATTTCCTCTGCTTACAATTTAAACTTTTATAGTTTGTTTGATTTACGGATTTGTAATCATTAGGATTAATTTAAATCTTAAACTTAGCCCTTATTTGATAACTCAATTTAATGACTTAATTTAATTTTTTTAGAACTTATTAGTTTTAAGCTGGTTTGATTCAACTTAAAATTTTCAATTAAGTAAAAAAGCACTTAAAATAATAAATTAAAATATTTGACTTAAAATTTTAGCTAAACACACTTAGTAGTTTAGGTTTTAAAATATTTTAACCGGAATCACCGTTATATTCTTATCTTAATTAATATGTGATTATTAGCTTTTTATTTATATTTTTTTACTTGTTTATCATTTTTAAAGCATACTCATTTTAAGTTTAATAATTTTTATTTTTTGAAATATTATGAAAAATACTATTCTAATATATTTATTGTCTTTATTTTTATTTATGACTTTTTTAATGCATAAATTGTATTCACAAATTAAAATGCAAATAAAAAAAATTAAATACTATATCACATGGTTAAATATGTCTAATAAAAAAATTATGAATTTTCAGTAATAACAGTTATCAAATAGATTGATATATCCAATACTTAAAATTTTCAGTATTTATTATATTCAACACTTAAAATTCAATACTTAATTTTCAATTTACCAAACGCCACCTTAGTTAAATCATAATATTACTTATTTTAAATTAGTTAAATCATAATATTACTTATTTTAAATTTTGTTTGGTATAAAAATTTTAATCTATAGTATTAAGTAATCATATTTTTGTAATCTTATATTTAGTAGAATAGATTAATAAATGGAATAAAAAGTGAGATTATTTTAAAAAATAAAATGTTATAAATAATGGAATAGATTGACATGGGACTAGATTTTAGATAACACCTATTATAGATTAACTAAACTTTTGCGATTATTAAACTCAATTTGAATCATATGTATCAAATATAACATTATTTACTAATACTATGACTTAATTAAATAATCTCTATACTAACCGTGCTGTTCAATTTTTAAATACTTTAAAAACTAAATCAAAATAAATCATTCAGACAGAACTAGTCAGTTGTTCAGTTATCAAATTTTTTAGTTGGACAGGCTGATCTGCTCTAAGTTCCACAACATAGCACAAAAGTGAAAACCAAGGTGGACTTTTGTTTTGTTACACTAATAAATATGGCATGTGGACAACAATTTAAGACCATCCCACCATATTTGATTGGACTGTTGTGTTGATGTCCCGTAGTAGGCTTACTCCAACTAATTACCAGCCACGGATATCCTTTACTAAGCGAGTTACACAGTAAAAGATAATTTTTCTTTTTTCCTTTTTCCATAATTCCTCTTACTCCGTCTAGAATTCGAATATGAACTTTTTAATTGAATTTTTCCTTTGCCGAAAGCACGTGATATTGCAATAATCCCAAAGATTATGCGCTTGAATTAAAGAGGTATCAACCAAAAGCCTAATTTGATAATAAGAAGCAAAATTTTTTGAGAAGGATTTTGGGTTAGAGTCTTTTTTCTCTCATTAAGTGTAGAATTCATCAAAAATAAGACTAGTGTCTCGTGAAAAAATTATTTTTACTATCACAAATAATTGCGATCACTTACGAGGCTATTTAATAACGGAATGCCTGTTAAAGAAGAAAAAAAATTTTAGTAGCAGTAATTTTATTGAGCACCTAACCTAACAAGGGAGAAAAAGATAGGCCAGTGACCCATTAAATATCAATATCATTAATCAAGCCCTAAGCATGTAGGACCGACCACATATCATCCTATGCTGTAGGCCCCACAAGTCTACTTCTATAGAATTTGCTTCTCAAGAAGCCATACTATCTTTACCCCCTCGCTCCTTCAAATCCAAAAACTCTGTTATATCAGTTTCAAGGCACTATCTCCTCCTTTTCTTAAGCTCGTCCTGGCTTTAGATTAATGTCTGCAAAAACTTCCAAGTTTTTCAAAAGTTTCTTTATATAGTTTCTGCTCTCTCCTTGTGTTCTCAACCATCAAACTCCTTTCTTCTTTTATATCTGTCTAATATATTTCCAACTCCATGTTTCTTAGCTTTTCATAAAAACATTTCTCAGTTTCTTAATCTTCTTCCAGTTTTCTACCAATCTTTCTTCAGCTATGGATGGTGAAAGCAAAAGTAATGATTTTCGTGATCTTCGCGATGCTTCATTTTCTTACCTTACTTCAGCACAACAGAACTTAGTATTTGAGCTGACAAAATCAGCACAATTTCCTCATTCTGACTTAGCCTCAAGCCAAGAGACTACTGTTCCCATAAGCCCGGAGAAAGCTAAGCCTGAAGAGGGTGAAATTAGTGTGTTCGGTGCTGAAAAATACTTCAACATGAAATTGGATAATGAAACTTCAGGAAGCATAGATGCTGCTAAGGCAGGAAAGCTTGTGCAACAGAAATTAGAAAACCAGGTTGAACTTCGCCGGTTGAGAACAAAAGGAAGGTTAGGGACTCCAAGTGTGAGTTCTGAATCAAGTTTGAATAGCCAAACTGCTTTATTACCAAGTTCTAGGAGAAACTTGTCTCATAGCAGACAAAAGAAAGCAAATGAAAGATGGTATTTTCCTGGTTTTTCCTGCAATGGATCTTGTTCTGATGAAAAATCTGTTTATGTTGATTCAAATGTTGGTCATAGAACTCTTCAAGTTGCTCAGAATCCTATCATGTTAGAGAAAAGAAAACAATCTCAATCTCAGTCAAGATTTCTAGTGAAAGACGAATTTCGCAGCCCAAGTTTCGAAAAAATGAGTATTGGCAGTAATGGAGGAAACTATTATGTGTTACCAACCGTGAATTCTGGAGTGCAGAACGTGGTAGTTAAAAAAGAGAAGCAGAAAACCATGGAAGAAGATCCGCGAAAATCATTGGAAGTGTTTGGCTCTCATCAGATAAAGAAAGAAGATATAGCATCAAATCTTGAGAGAAAACTTTCTGTGCTTACTTGGGATGCAATTCCATTCCCAAAGGCACAAAACCTTCCAACTATTTCTGCCAGTAGCCAAATGTATGAGGATGCAGAAAGTGAAGCAAGTTCAGACCTTTTCGAGATAGAGAACATATCCTGCAGTACACAGCAGCCAATATTCATTAACCAAAATTCTGATGGCATGTCTGAATGTCTGACCCCAACAAGCCAGTATGAGCCTAGTGAGACCAGCATTGAATGGAGTGTTGTAACAGCTAGTGCTGCTGATTTTTCTGCTGTTTCAGACTATGATGAAAAGAAAACAGCAGAAAGTAATACAAATTCTGCTGGTTGGACATCAACACCTAAAAATCGCCGCCCAAATAGTCTATTGGGTTGTAAGAGTCAGAAAGTAGTGCAAGTTGCTGAAACTGCACATAAAAGAAATAATCAGAAAGCTAAACCTCAGTTGCATCCTCAGTACAGAAGGTCATTAGAAGCGTCGATGCCAGTAATAAGGAAGTGACCAGCTGATTCTAAGGTGAAGTTTGATTTCCCTTGATTGATTACAACATGCTTTTTTTTACGGAGAAAAAGCATCACCCCCGAGAATAATTTACAGCTGATATATATATATATATTTATATTAATGTTCATTATATTATCCTTAACATGGAATAAAAATTTCTTCCTGATAAGTGCTCGTTAGGTGTATTCAACTTAAATTGCCTAATATTTTTTCTTTATTAATGAATCAAAGCTTCTTCTTTTTTATCCACATATCATATGTCTTTGAAAGGCAGAACAACCTAAAAACATGGAAAGTGAATCTTGATTTAGGTAAACCACACACCTGACCACCCTTGTCTAAACCCAGTTCGTTTTTTCAGTTCCAAAGAATTTATTCTTGTTCTCTTGATTTACAACTAGAGGGTCTTCCATGTTTTTGAGTTTGATAACTTTTACCAAAGCCAATTTTGCCTCACTTGTGAGCCTACAAATCTTTAGTTCAAGTTGGCATGTTTCTATTTAGAATCTAAAACAGAAAGGCCCTACAAAATGGACTTGTATACTAAAGCAACACAAACCATTTCCCTAACTTTTGCCTCTTTCTGGTGTCATTCTTTAATATATATATATATATAACTACAGACCACAATTAGTACATTACCTTGTGGAAACAATTTTAAATAAAACTTGTACAGTCTTTTATATATCCAAGTATAAACTCATAAACATTATCTTATTCCTTTCTGATTAAATATGCAATCCTAACTGCAAATGTAGTTATCCATTGCTATCGATAAATTAAATTGACAAGAGAGCAAGGTTTTGGGGTAAAGTGCATTTCTTTGTCGGTAAACTGTCAACCAAAGAAATTGTAGTATACCATCCACCACAATTTTTAGTGTTTGGAAGATTTATAATTTCTTTTTCTACACATAAAAACAATCAATCTTCCCTTCTGATTGCAAAAGACACTATAAAAAGGCACCACACATTAGACAATCAAGGAGTCAACATTTCTATTAGGATTTGCCCCCTTCTTTAATTTTATTTTAATTTTTCTTTTTTTCTTTTTTTTTTTTTTTTTTTTTCATTTGGGATTGAAATTTTTCATGTGGAATAATTCTAATGATGGGACTGTTAGGGAGTTAATATCTTCCCCATTGACATGTTCACACTCATGATAGTCACATTGATATACATATATATATATATATATATATATATATATATATATATATATATATATATATATATATATATATAACAAAGTTGGTTTTGCTATAAATTCAATTCCATATCCATCTTGTTATGCAGGGGTGGATCCCACAACTCTCTTATCTCCCTTTCACTTAATAGAAACTAGGTTGGGAATCTGGTGAACGCTGGACTTTAGCAAATCTTATCAATAATCAATCAATTTAAAAAAAATAAAAAAAGTACTAATGGGTCATAACAGCAAAATCTCTGCTGATACGTCATCATAATTCTATAGTTGGAAAGATGTAGAAATAATTATTTTAGGATATGTTCGGTATCATGTAATGGAATGAATTCTAATAGAATAAAAAAAATATAATGACATGAGAATGTCATATAATGTGATGGGTATTACATTTCTTTGTTTGGAAATATAAATAGAATACCATATAATGTAAAGATTAAAATAATTAATTATTTAATAATTATCAAAATGAGATATTAAATTTTTTTCTATTTTACTAAGTTAATTAATTATATTGAAATTAATATGGTGATAAAAAGGGTAAGTTGAATTTTATTAATTTAAGTTAAAGAAGTATGTGTATATAAAAAAAAATAAAAATTGCATATAATTAAGATTAAAATTATCATTAAAAATATTTTGTTGTAAAAGACAGTCATTCAAAAAAAAATTATTGAAAAAAAAATAGCTCTTTGAAAAAAAATTGATTACAAAAATCATACAAAAAACACTATAAAAAAAAAAAAAAGGAAATAACAAATGTAATAGACAATACGGCATTTAAGTGTAATGGTTATTATATTTTTTAAAGTATGAAGGATCAACAAGGTAATACTTATTAGATTGATTTTAATTTTTTTTTTTTTTTTATATTACATGGTTGATTACAGCCTATTAAATAATACAGTCTTATAGTTTCATGTATACATTGTAAGTTTCATCTGACATAATAAGGGTGACACTATTTTCTATTAATTTATCATTTTAGTCACTGAGTTAAAAATTTAGTAATTTAGTGTGAATCTGCCTTATAAGTTATCCTGAATTTATCAATAATTGAAAATTTGGCTTATGCAAGAATTTCGGGTGTAAATTTATGCAACCAATAAGAAAATTATATTTATAATGAAAGGAGCTGATAAATATAGTAGAGTCAGGTAGCCATGTGATTGATGTGATGAGGAACGAATGCTATGAAATGAAGGCAGATGACCATTAATGCAAAGCAGAGAGATAGGTTGGCCATCACAATCCATCCTTCAAAGCTTGAAGCTGAATTAAAACATAATTAAAAGAGAAAAAATTCCTGTGTGTGTGTGACTGTTATCAGTCGAGCTACAAGCTCTATCAAATAGAATGTCTTGAAGGGACCAATTATAGTTGGATTGATAACAAAATTCAAGTTGTGCACATTAAATAGTATACTTGTCAAAGGACCACTTTCAACAAGCAGCCTTTAATATATTATATACCTCAAAGGTGCGTGGATAGATATATAGTAGTGTTTACTCAACCATCATATCTGTTCACACCTTCTATCATTTCTGATCAATACCAACAATATTTAGAAACAAAATGACAGATTTTTTTTACGTGACAAGTGAAAGATATTCTCAAGTTAATTTATTCATTTGTTAATAATTATTCTTTTTTTTTTTTATATGAATTTAGATTCTATTAGTTTCATTATTCTTCTTATTTCTTACTCTTAAACTTACACACATTTGTATTTTCACCTGGAGATAATTTTAGATATGACAATTAAGAATTTATAGAATTTTCAATTATGCTATTCCAGTATATTTGTCTTCTTAGGAACTTATTTAATTAGTATGAGTATTTTTTCTAGCAGAAGAGAAGGAATCGAACATGAATTTATTGCTCTAATTATATATACACTTATTATTAAATTATACTTTGGTGTGCCATTATAAGTAATTAATAATTATGAGTATTTTTTTAGCAGAAGAGAGAGAATCGAACGTGAGTTTATTACTCAAATTATATAGATATACTTATTATTACACTACGCTTTGGTGTGCCATTATGAGTAATCAATAATCACAAAACTTAAAATATTATATTATGGATCTGAGTAAAGATGAGCACTATTCGATATTGACCCAAAAATTAAATCGAATTAAACCAAAATTGCACTTTCAATTCAGTTATATAGATTGAAATTTGGTTTCAGTTATCATTTCTAAAAACCAAATTAATATCGGTTTAGTTTGATTTTAGCATGAACAATACCTAAATAATCAAACCAAACCGATATTAAATCGCCCCATGTGGTTTTATACACTGCCCCTGCCGTTTTAAATAGTGCCCTAATTTAAATCTAAACAAAATTTCTAATCCTTTACTCTCTCTCTTTTCTTTGTAGCAGCCGCCTCTCTCTATCCTCATATTCTCTCACTCTCTCAGACGCCTCTCTCTACCCTTAGTCTATCAAGTCTCTCAGCTTGTCGTTCTCTCAATCTCAATAACTACTTAATAATTATTTTAAGTAATGAAAAAGTTTTTAGAATGTTAAAAATATTTGAAATGAAAAGAAATTATTAACAAAATTTGATGGCACAAGATCATGTAAAAATTATATTGTGATGGGAGAAAAAACGATTAATATATTTGATTATAATGATTTAATTGCAAGTATTACCAACAAACAAAAATGCTTTAGTACATGATTTCCTCAAGTCTCGAGGTACCCACTCTTTTTTGTTTTAATATTATTATTATTATTATTATTATTAAGATTGGTCTCCACCATGGCTCCATCACCCCAAAAAAAAAAAAAAACTCCACTGCTCCTTTAACATGTTTTACACGCAAATTATACCATGCTATCGTGTATATATTGCATCATGGACCAAGATATAAAATACATCATTTTAACAATAGCAACCCTAACTTCACACATGATATTTATATTTTCAAAATAATGATTTTTTGAAAAGAATCGTTTAACTGTGGCAATTTAAGTTTTCAGTTTTTTTTTAGTTTTCAGTTTTTTTTTTTTACTGTAAAAGTTTTCTTTATTAAATTGAATACTGATTTATTTGAAGTTTTTTCTCCACTAAAAAACCTAGCTTTTTGTATTCGTATTCTTGATTTACATAAAATATAATGATAGAATTGTGAAACGCTTGATTTATTTTGTGATATAATTAAGTTTTATTTATTGGATTATTTGTTAATTTTTTATATTGTAAAATGTAGCATAGTGTGTTCGTGATCGTGATAAAAAATAGTAATAGTAATTGAATTTTTAATGGAGGAAATTACTAGTGATCACGATAAACGTATACTAATTGTGTTTTACATTGCATCATCATCATCATATATATATATATATATATATATATATATATATATATATGTGAAATTATTGATCCAAGTCCATAATGCGACAAGCCTTTGGTCCATACTATATAATTTGCCTAGAATACCGATGGCAAAGTCATTTTCATTTTGTTATGGGCTATCAGCCACTTCGGCTAAGTGTAGGAAATAAAATCCATAACAGGCTTTAAAAAAATTGCTTTGGACACTATTAGTCCATTCTATTGGGAACTTTTAGCTCGTCCATGTTTCTTGGGCCTATTCTCCTGAAACGGGCCTCGAATCTTATAACAATAATAATAATAATATTATTATTATAATAACTTTGACACATATTTGCATTACTTTTTTTTTTTTTGTTGCATTTTAATAATTTATTTTACATATGTATTTTTATCAATTTCACTGTATTCTGTGTTAATAGTGTGTATAGGAGACATAATTTTAAATATTTTTATATTTATTAAATAATTTTTATAACTTTAATACGCTGTTAGAAAATTAAAATTATATTTATCTAGTCTATAAATTGATAGAAGAAATTTTTTTTTTCTAAAACATTAATTCATAATTAATAATGATAATTGTATAAAATTTGTAAAAAATTATATGGATAATATAATTATTTATCAATTGAAAATGATAGAGTAAAATCCATTTTAAAATTTTAGAGTTTGTTTAACAACAATGTATATCATATTACGTTTACTTTTCACCATTTTATTTCTAAAGGTACTCTAAAAAAAAACTACAACACTACTGTTATGATATATTATAAGATTTGATTGATGTCTTTCCATATACATGAATATTCTAGTTTCCATATTAGTATTAATTGTATTTTTCTTATTGGAAAAACTTCCTATTTCTTGTATTTTCCTGATTGGAAAAGCTTCCTATTTCATTCTCTTCTGTACTCTATATAAATGGCTTAATACTATTGAATGAAACAATTAGAAAAACTATTCTCTTCTCTATATTCTTTATTCATGTTCTTCTCCGTTTTAGTTATAACACGTTATCAACACGAATCGTTCTACAATATTGTTCATAATTTTGGATAGCTTGTGGTTTGCTACAACTCAGCTAAGACGAAAAATTTGAAAAAATAAAATTCAAGATTTATGGTAAACAATTTTTATCTAATTAATTACTATTATTATTAATATTTATGTATCAAATATTTTTTTTTAAGAAAAAAAAACTAAATCGTTTTTTTTTTAAGAAATCGTTTGAACATATTGGGTTAATTAATTTGAAGAAATCATTTTTTTTCTTCTCTCTTACAATCATTTATTTCAAATCGTTTTTTTTTTTTTAGATTTATAAAGATTTGATATACTATTTAATGATTAATCAATTAAATTATAGTTCCTGAAGAACTAGCATTATATTTTAAATACTAGTTCCTGAAGAATTAGTATTATTTATAATTCCTAAAGAACTAATTAAATAAATAACTAAACTATGAGTTTCTAGAGAATTAGTATTATATTTTAATTCTAGTTCCAGTTCCTGAAAAACTAGTATTATTTATAATTCCTGAAGAACTAATTAAATAAATAACTAAGCTATGAGTTCCTGAAGAACTAATAATAATTACAGTTCTTAAAAAACTGGTATTCCCTATAGTTCTTGAAAAATTGGTATTCTTTACAGTTTTTGAAAAACTGATATTCTCTACAGTTCCTGAAGAATTGATATTCTATATAGTTCATGAAAAACTAATTAAATTAAAAAAATTCATTAAATAATCATTAAATGTTCCTGAAAAACTAAATGCATTGTCTACAAGTCTTTAAAAGATTGTTTTTATTATGATTTTATATTAGACAATGTTAATTGATGGGCCTCGACATCATGAGTAAGAATTATTTATACTAATATCATTCATTCGAGTAATCAAATAAATAAAATAGACATCCTTGAAAAATTGATATTTTATGTTCCTGAATAACTAATAAATTTGATTTAAACTATACGCATTGAATAAATTGGATATCAATAAAATAACTGCGTATGGCCATAATATTAAGGTAAACCTTTTTGCTTTGATTTTTCTGTTTTGGGTGCTTTATTGTTGTTTATATGTATTGGAATGATGGGTATGGCCTATTTGATTTACCAACCAAATTGCAACTTTTAGTTGGTTATCAATTATAACAACACATTTTATGCATAGTTTTAAAGTCATGGCTTATAATTTTTTTTTAGCATAAAATCTGACCCTAAATTATTTATTTATTGATTGATAACTTGCTTTATGGGAAAATGGTGATCTTGTGTTCATATTAATAGGTTTACTTGATTCATTAAATTGAGATTGATCATACTAATGTATATATTATTACATATCCTTCGGGGGGGTCGCTTAGCATCTCAACTTAAAATTTATTTTATGGATAATACATGTCTCATACATATATATATATATTTGTTAGTTGAATAGCCTACAAGAAAGTTGTGTGTGTTATATATGTTTTGAATTTACTTATATTAATGTGTATTAGATGTGAAAACAATTAGAGATTTAAATGTGAGATGAGATTAATATAAATTATATAAGTAACATGGTTTTGTTAATTTGTGAATTGATGAATTTATTTCCGGATTGCATACATTGTTGGATTTATGTTGGTATAAAGAAGCATAATTAGTGCTTACATTTTCTTAGTATGATAAATTATGAATTTAATGTTTATTAAAATTAATATTAATTTATTTTCTGATTGGTCTATTTAGATATATTTTAAATATATGCAAATTAAGTTATTTAAATAAAGTGAAGTATAGTGAATTAAAGTTTGGTTGATAATTTTTATATGTTCTTGAATTCAATGGAAATAATTTTTGACATGAGTTGTTGATAATGAAATGCATTTAGATGCTAGCAAAAGTAAAAGCTATTATCTACTTAAACCTCATTTAAGCGAGGATTTAAAGGTTGAATATCTTACTGATTTTTATATTTTCTAGAAGAGTTTTAAAGATAGATATAATCACTTGAAATATGTGGTACTACCATAAACTCAATATGATTGGTTAAACCTACACCTACAAGACTTGAAGTCTATTTGAGAATATAATTTAACCATGTTTAAAATTACTTCACAGCTGAAATTGTACTGTAATAAAGTTACATGCTTCTGTAGTAGCAATATAAAAAGTGAAAATTTACAATATTATTTTTCTAGTGGTTGCAAAGAATAATTGTTAATAAGAAATAATCAAACAATGTCCACTAGTAAAACTGTATTCCCTGAAGTGAATACTATAAATCATTTGGTATATAATGAGAATTCTAAAAGAATAATTGCTAATGAGAAATCATCAAATAATGCCCATTAGTACAACTGTATTCCCTGAAGTGAATACTATAAATCATTTGGTAAATCATGAGATTTTGAAAGAGGAACCGCCCATATAGAGAACACAACTCAATTCAATATTGATGATTTTATGTAAACTTCTTGAAGGGAGTAATTTGCAAGGATTTTATAAGTTGTGTATTATAATGAGTTATTTAATTACTGTTTTATCCCTAGTATACATACACAATATATTGCGTTGAACCAGAAGTTCAAGCATTGAACTTATAGTTCAATAATTAAACCTTGAAAGTTTGGCATGAATGCCATTATGTACATCATATATACTCTCCCTTGAAACTTGTATAAGGACATGAGTCATAAATTTTTTCTGTGCCATGAATATATTAAATCTATCTCAATGTGTGATAATGGGTCCACAAAAGAGACTATGAATTTATTTTAATGAGGCATATTTTTCGACATTAGGGGAAGGAAAAGCACCTGCAGTGCTAAAGAATGTAGAGAAATTTATTAGAAGAAAAACCCTTTAAATAATTTTGGTCCATGTACAAGTTAGAGTGAACCAGAAGTTCACAAAATAATACAGTTGCAACAAATTGCAACTTAACTGCCAAATGCATTTATAGATACTAAAAGAGTGACAAAGTCTCATATTACAGCTGCTAATACCCTAGCAAGGGTTGTGATTCCAATTGCAAATAGAAAATCAATCAATCTCACTACACGCCAGAAGTGTGGATAGTAAATTGGAACTAAAGACAAAAATACGCGGAAAAGAAAAGCAGCGCCACTCATAAAATCTCCTAAAGAGAAACCTCCTGAAGAGGAAGATCTCAGTCAAAAAGCTATAGCTAATTATGAGACACAGACTGAGACAACGGAACAATTAGATCCTCCAGATGTGGCTTCTGAAGTTGATGATCATATAAATGAAAACTATGAGATCTCAATTATTTTGTGATATAAGAAAGAGTTGATAGAAATTTAATTATCGTCGACGATAAATTTGCCTCAACAGTAGCTTTTGTTGTGACAAGAGAAAATATGGATCCATAATCTATAAGTATAACTGAATATTAGCATAAACATGATTGATCATCATGGAATGAGGCAATTAAAGTAGAGCTAGACTCGTTCTATCATTGATTATGAGAAAAATAATTCTCTTATTATGGAAATGATAATGTTCCGATACTTAATTAATATGGCAGTTAATGAAAGGCTTATTGTACGCCTTATGAAAGTAATAAGAGTCCCAGAAGGATTAAGTATATTATAAATGAATACACATTAAACATATGACATATATTTCATCAAATTGCAAAAATCTATGTATGGATTAAAGCAATATGGACATGTGGTATGATTATTTTGAGTAAATTCTTATTGAAAGAAAGATATGTGAATAATACACTATGTCCATTTGTATTCATAAAAGACCATAGAATGGTATATGTTATTATTGCAGTATAAGTTGATTTAAATATCAATGTGACTCCTAATGAACTCAAATAAATATGTACATGTTTGAAAAGTGAGTTTGAAATGAAAAATTTAAAGGAAATGAAATTTTGTATCGGCCTGCAGATCAATTATTAAGGAGTCCTAATACACCAGTATGCTTATGTGGAAAAGATATTTAAGCAATTTTTGTATGGATAAATCTTTTCTCTCAACCACACTAATAGGTGGTCCGCTCACTAGAAGTGAAGAGAGACCCTTTTAGACTTAAAAAAGATAATAAAGAGTTGTTTGGTCTTGAAGTACTATATATAACTGCTATATGACACTCTTGTATTTTGCAAATTGCATCAGGCCTGATATTGCATTTGCAAGAAAAAAATTCCTAGTTAGGTATAGCTTTGCACCTATAAAGAGATATTAGAGTGGTGTAAAAAGTTATCTTCAATATACTATTAATATTATAATTCATATTTGAAATTGGTCTATATCCAAATATTGGTTATTTGCTTAGTTTCTATGATGGTAGATTTTAGATTGGCTATGTATTCACTTATAGTGGTACTGCAATTTTATAAATATTTTTATGGTCCTAAAGAACCATACTAAAAGATACTCCCATTGTATTTTGAGAATAATGCAATTTGAATTGCACAAATTAAAGGTGGTTATATTAAGGGTAACGAAGTAGACATAAACTTCACCCAAATTCTTGTATATATATAAGCTCCAGAAGAGATATCCACCAAATTCGTTTGAGTGACAATTTAACATACTTATGTATTAAGTTTTTACCTAATGTGATATTTAAAACGGCATCTTTTCATCAATTAGTATACGCCGTGTTAAAATCTGTCATCATCAGGGGGAGCGAATTAGTATATGATTGTACTCTTTTTCCTTAGTCAAGTTTTTATCCCACAAGGTTTTATTGGACAAAGGTTTTAATGAGGCAATCTGTGCAATGAAAAAATAGCGCATGAAATATACTCTTTTCCTTAGATATGTTTTTTCTCACTGGGTTTTCTAATAAGGTTTTTAACGAGTTATATTCATAACGCAAGTAATATCCTAAGGGAGTACTACAAATAAATTATTATATGTGGATATTACTTAAATATCATTAAGTATACGATTTGACAACTTGGCAGATTTGTTTACAAAGGCACTCCTTACAATCACATTTGAAAAGTTAGTCAACAAAATTAGCATGCGTCAACTAAGAGATATTTGATAGAAATCATATTTTCATGAGGGGGAGATTTTAATGCACTGTACTCTTTTTTCCTTAGCTTAGGTTTTGTCCCATTGGATTTTCCTAGTAAATTTTTTAACGAGGCAGTGTTATGGCACAAATCCCTATAAGAATAATGTACTCTTTTTCCTTTACTAAGATTTTTTTTCCACAGAGTTTTTCCTTAGTAAGGTTTTAACGAGGCATATTTTTTGTAAAAGACATCAAGGGGGAGTGTTATGATATATTATAAGATTTGATTGATGTCTTTCCATATACATGAATATTCTAATTTCCATATTAGTATTGATTGTATTTTTCTTATTGGAAAAACTTCATATTTCTTGTATTTTCCTGATTGGAAAAGCTTCCTATTTCTTTCTCTTCTGTACTCTATATAAAGGGCTTAATACTATTAAATGAAACAACTAGAAAAACTATTATTTGTTCATGGTCTTCTCCATTTTATTTATAACAACTACTTAAATTTTAATTTTTCCTTTGAACAGAAGAGGACTCTTCATTATGATGGTACAAATATGGAAATTTCAAGATAGAACCAAAGTTCAATACAAAACATTCTAAAAACTTAATACATCTAATACATTAATATATGGTTTGAGGAAAAAAATGTTAGATTTTGGTCTAAATTTCAGAAAAAAAAATATTTTAATTTACATAAAATAATATTTTTAAATGGGTAGAGGCATGGTATTTGACTGTATTTTTTATTTTATTTCTATTTTTTAAAATTAATTAATGTACATAAATTATTAATGATAATTTTTATTAAATTTAAATATTATTTTTTATTTCCTAAAATGAAATTACCTTTTGACATATATATATAAAGTTTATTACATAAATATATTAATTAAAAAACAATAAAAAGATATTATATATAGTATTTATATAAATTTTAATTGGGATATATAAAAATAATAATAACATAAAAAAATCGATGAAGTGATTTCATATAAATTTAATTTTTAATTGAGTTATTTGATATATCATGGATGATTTTTCAAAATAATTTTTGAATATATATATATATATATAACCAAGAAGAAAAATTATATTTATATGATAATAAATGAAAGAACTGTTTTCTTTCAAAAAACTAAATTAATTTTTATACTTAGCACTGCTAATTGCTACATGGTATATATATATGTATATATATATATAATTGCCGGCTTCGCTCTTGAGAAAAATATCTAAACACAATAATGATTTAAGAGAGATAATACTGCCCAAAATTCCAACACTAAAATCTAGCAACTAGATCTCTAAACCAACCTTAATGATATCTTAAAATGGCTAAAATACCCTTATATTACCACATGTCACTTTATGGTTGGCTAAACGTTAGTGATTAAAAAAAAATACATCACAGTAGATATAAACTCCCAAAACCCTAACCATTTTGTTGCCACGCTGACACACACTCTCTCTCTCTCACTTCACCACATAAAAGAGAGGGAGAGCAAGGTGACTAGGGTTTTAGCCAATCCCCTCCCAAAGAAAGAGAGACTGATAAAATTGTTAGGGTTAGGATTAGGGTTTTTAGGTTGAAAAATGGTTGCAGACAAGGGGAAGAAGATGAAGGTAGCAGAGAAAGGAGAGGAGGAAAATAACCAAATCGATGAAGCTCTCGTTCTTTCAATTGAGAAGCTCCAGGAGATCCAAGACGATCTCGAAAAGGTTTATCTGTTTGATTTATCTGTGTACAATTACTTGTTTTTGCTTGTTCTATGTGTGCGTAACAACAGTTAAAGGTGAATTTTGAGTAAAATAGTTGAGAAATGAGTGGCTGAATTGAAGTCTTATTTGAATTTGAGTTGTGAATAGTATTTGTATTTGGTTAATCATTTCTGAATTTTGTTTTGAAGCCTAATAGAGAAGCTATTGTTGTTATGGTTTTTCTTTGGAAATGCAGCATTTTAACTGGATCTAACTTATCAATTGGGTTGCATTTAGTGCTGAAAGTTGAATTTTCATTTTTCTAAAATTTTGAAATAATTCACTTGTTGCTTCATTCTCCCATCTCTGTTTTCTTTTTCCACTTTTCTCTCCCTTTAAGCTTTGTTGTGGCTTCAGTTGTACCAGTAAACTTATATTTATGCGTTGTGTGCTTATATGTGTATGAATTTGTTGCTTACAAGTTCTAGTTATCTTATTTTTGTATGTTACCAGATCAATGAAGAGGCAAGTGATAAGGTCTTGGAGGTAGAGCAGAAATATAATGAGATACGCAAGCCAGTCTATGATAAGCGGAATGAGATAATCAAAACCATTCCCGACTTCTGGTTAACTGCTGTTAGTGATCCATTCTCAGCTGTTGATTTAACTCAATTTGTAATCTGGTGGCTGGTTTATTAATGACTGCCGACACCAAATTGACTGTTTACTGATTTTGATGCAGTTTTTAAGCCATCCTGTTCTTGGTACACTTCTAAATGAAGAGGATCAAAAGGTTTGTTTTTCCTGGAAGTTATGAACTGAAGATTACATTGTGCACATATTTTATTAATTCTTTTGAAAAATTAGAAACTGATTTAAGTTGTTATCATTAAGTATTTGAATCCTCTAAGCCTGCTGTTCAACTGTTTTGTAATTTTGCTTCACTTTTGACTTTTCCCCTTGGCAGATATTTAAATATATAAGCTCTCTGGAGGTGGAGGACTTTAAAGATGTGAAATCGGGTTACTCCATAACATTTGTGAGTTTGTTCTCTGTTGCATGTTTGCCTATATTTTTGAAAAAATGTGTTACTTGCTTTCCATTACACTCAAGTTTGAAGAAAAGTATTAGTGGATTCTAATAAACAGGATAGCTCCTATTCTGAAACTCTTTTATCCTTCTTCCTTTTCAGAACTTTCAACCCAATCCATACTTTGAGGATACAAAACTTACGAAGACTTTCACATTCCTTGATGAAGAAACTACAGAAATTACTGCTACCCCCAATTAAATGGAAACCGGGTATGGTAAGTGCTTATGTCATCCTGGTGCTCTGCAGTTACTTCTTTTATTCTGGCTTTTCTATTTCTAATTACATTCCTAATGCACAGGGCATAGCTAATGGTGTTACTCGTGAGAAGAAAGGGAACAAAAGGCCTTTGGGTGAGGAAGGGTAAGTTCTCTTGACCCACTTGCCCTTTTCCCCCTCTTTTTCCTTAAGAAAAAAAAAATATTCTGAAATGATCATTTGTTCTAATGCTGGGATATGAGGCGCTTGCACATCATGCATATAAGATGTTATAAACTTCAAAACCAATTGATTTTCCTACTGTATCTATGCTATCGCATTATTTGAATAGCAAATTCCTTCACTGTTTACTACCATTTATCATACTTATGATTGTTGCTTTGAGAAGGATATTGCATATTAGATTTTTTTTTTCCTTTGGTATTCTCTGCCTTTTTCTTCATTCTTTGTTGGGAGCGAGGGAAGGTACTGAGCAGTCTAAATTTGTCTCGAATTAAAATATAATTTTCAAATTCTGTATGAGTTGTGTTAGGAGAGCCTTCTGCCTTAGGGAAGCACCCATCCATGCAGGGGTTGAACAAAGGGAACTGAAAATGTTGGATTTGAAATATATTCCAGCACACTTAAGCATCTTTTCTGCTTCCTCTTTTATTGTTTGTTATTTTGTTGTTATGCATCAGCTATATATTTCTGGCATACATCCACTCAACCTAATATTCTGATTCTCCAAAGTAGCAGCATTGCATAGTATTTAATTTTGAGTTTCACGTGTTTGTGCTTTTGTGCGTCTTCACTTGCAAACTTTTCTCCTCAATTGCAGTGCCGGCTTTTTCATCTGGTTTAGTAGTACTGAGTCTGAACAGAAAGAGATGATGGAAGACATGACAGATGAGGTATGTTATATCTGTCTGCAAACATTGTGTTAACAGGTTCATCAAGTGATGGAGCATTATAAATGTTTTCTTCTTGCTCCTCTTTAGTATCGAAACTGTACAAAATTCACTTCATATTTGCAGATTGCGGAGATCATCAAAGAAGATTTATGGCCCAATCCACTCTCTTATTTCAACACTGTAATTCATTTATCCTGTGGCTTTTTCCCCATTTTTTCCATTCGTGTTAAAGTCACTTGAATGGAATACTCATTTCTACTCTTCTGGAATGCAGGATCCTGATGAAGAGGATTTTGATGGGGATGAAGGCGAGGAAGAAGGGGTAAATATTCCTTATAATAAAAATTAATACACACCATTGAAGGCTTAATATTTTATTCCATCCATTGTTTTAGGCTACTTTCATACTGATTTTTCATTGAACGGAAAATTACTGTTTCTCTACGCTTTTGATTGCTAGGTTTTCATTGTTTTCCATGTTCTATTGATTAGCTATATGGTCTGTCAGAGTTTTGAAGTTGAGATTTGAAAATGGTTATCCTAACTTATAAGGAAAATGTCTGTTACATGGACGTTTGAATTAGATAAAATATACAAGTTGTTGATAAGAAATTGAAAGTGAGAATAGACATAGGGATTTTTATCCATGTTTTAAAGTGCACCCCTTTCCTTAAATCTTCTATTCTATTCAATTATGTCTCCTATTGGCATAACCACTAGTGTCTTTGGATCTGCAAAACATTTTTCAAGTTTTTTAGAAAAAAGCAAATAAGGTGTCTTTATGGATGTTTTCTCATGTTTTATAAGTTTGATAGGATGTGCCATCTGACACTGACACCAAGGGATAACAAAAATGATAAATATGCAGCAGTAAAACACTGTAACTATATTAATGAATTTTTCCGGTACCCTCGGTGAAATGATAAGCTTATTAACTAATTTATACATTAGGTGAAATGATAAGCTTATTAACTAATTTCTACATGATCATTGAATACCAATTGGTACACCCAAAACCACTAAACTTTAGTTTTGTTTCAATAAGGTCAAATTGCTAAATTTTTTAGAAATTTTGTTGTGCTGCATAAGGAAGTCCTATAGATATTTTTAATTATACAACTAGATTGCAAAAAATTTACTTGTTGGATACAATTATTGCCTCTGGTAATAGGTCACGCCAGTTGGTCACTATAATTTTTAGGAGATGTGCAACTGCCAAATCATTTGGCTTTCCAAATCAACTACCATAACTTTGTGTTGGTGTTTGCTTTTTCAAACAGAAACCGAGATGTAATACTGATGTTGTAATAATTGGTTTCAATCAATGTTGCAACTTTTCTAATCTTTATTTGCTTGAAATTGGATTTAGGCACTACTGTTCTCCTTGGTTCTTGTATCAAATCTCAGTGTACTGAGTGAATTTACAAAATTAAAGATTGTGAAGTCCTTAATGAGGTGAACAATCACCACCTCAGTTTGTCTATTGAGACGTATGAGCAGGAGTGCTTTATTTATTGTTTATTGCTTAAACAGTACAAGTAAAAATCTATTTCGCATATGATTGCTTTTTAAATAATAGCGGCGTGCACGTTAAAGTAAATGTTAAAAGTTTGATGATTTTATTGCGTGGCACAAGTAGCTAAAGCCTGAAAAAATGGAGTTATTCTGACTTCTTATTTTCTGATCTTCTCCCTGATGGCAGGATAAGGATGGTGATGACTCTGAAGAGGATGATGATGAGCAAGATGATGACGATGAAGATGATGACGAAGATGGTGATGCAGACAATTGAATTCTTGTTTTTACATCTGTTTATTTTTCAGTTTTCACTTTTTGGGTAACAGCTTGTGTAAAGTGGTCTTTAAGGGTTGCTGAATATGGATAGGTGATAGGGGAGGATTACCGATCTTAACCTTTTATGATAGCTTTCTCTATTGTGTAGGTTGTCTTACTGGTACTGACGACTTTTCTTTTCTTGTCAAGGCCTTTGATTTTGTTCTTCTGTGGGTTATTTTTGTGGTTCTCTACCTTACATGCAGGTTTCTAGATGATGCATATGGTACCTTAAATATTTTACATGTCTTTTGTACTGTCATTTATTGTATTAGAATTATATATTGTGTAGTAAAGGTCTCTGGACAATCCTTATATGCATATCCTATTAGCAAATCATCTGCGCTGTTTCATTTTTATCCCAGCAGATTCTTTAGCATTTTGCCAAGCTTCTAAAAGTAATTGCTGTCATTGAATCCCTACATGGTAGCATGTCATTGTGGTTTATGATTTCATTTATTCAGAAGTTGCTGTATTTAATTATGCGTCATGTTGAAAATATTGCCACTTCGCTGACAGATGAGGTTAATGTATTTATGTGCGATATCATTTTTCTGATCGTATCGAGTTTTTGGAGTTATATTTGAAGTTTATTGGCCTTTAGTTGCTTTTGTGGTATATTTTGCATGGAACTTTGATTGTATATTTTTGAGTCTTGAGTATATTTAAATCCACGGAACTTGGGGTTATTTGAGCTATTTTTCCGAAAAATATTATATTGATAATGTTGATCACAGATTATTAAAGTTTATTTTTAAGATGAATTTTATATGTATGTATTTATTTTTAAAAGTAAAATGGGAATTTATTCAAATTAAGAAATGATGACATCAGAAATGCAAGGGGGATTATCTTGTATCCATGCTTGCTGATTAGACTTGAAACAGGCTGCACTTGACAGATTATGAGCAGTTTTGTTCGCTCATCGTTTGATAAAAACTATCTCATGAGAATGAATATCTTTAAAACGTGGCAAAAAAAAAAAAAGAATGAATATTTTAAAGAGATTAATATAAAAGGTGAACTAGCAGTGGCAACTTTGCGAATTGCTTAAATGATTGCGAATTGCTTGAATGACGACCAAAGCAGCACTTTGCATAATAACAAAGCTGAGACCCATGGATTTGATCAGATGAATTTTATACATATATATATATATATATACTAGTATTTTTTTAAAAATATATTGCATGTTGATTTTTATTATAATTTATTACAACTCGTTTTAAAACATACATAAAAATAAAAAATATTTCATTAAAATATAAATCTAAATTAGTTAATATACTCATTTAAATATAGAAGAATGGGGAAAATATTTAATTAAAATATAAATCTAGATTAATTAATATACTCAATTAAGTATGAAAGAGTGGGGAAAATAAATTTATTTAAGAGCCATTTTATTTATCGCTTGCTAATTGTTTATTTAAATTAGATCAATATAGATATTTATTTATTGAATATTAGACAACAATAATTAATTGGTATATAATTTTTTCACAATTGGTTTTGAGGTCAATTTATAAACTTCAAGTGACAATATTCTTTATGGAATAATCTACTTAAATATTATAATTATATATATTATACATTATTTATTTATTGCTACGTAGTACAAAATAATATAAACTATTAAAAATAATTCCTTTTAATGGCATATAATTTGCATGAGATTAAAATTCAAATATTTGATAATAGTAAGAATTAATAGTATTATAGTCTTTAAGGAAAATAAAATCATATTTACACAAATGTGTAAGCAACACAAGTGAAAAACAATTTAAGGTCCCATTTACAAAAACTTTATGCTTCATATTCTATAAAAAAATTTAATTAACCTTGAATAACATTGTCAATTTAAAATCCATATATAATATTAGTGTACCAGAGCACTTAAGAAATATAGAATTTTATATGGAAATAAAAATAAATGTATATTGAAAATAATTTAAAAAATTAGAATAAAATTATTCATTTAAAATTAGGTTAAATATGTTTGGAGTAATCCAGTTAGAAAGAAACTGATGTATTGCTTACAATATTGATCAAAATTCTTTATTTAGATTAACACATAATAAAAATTTTGTTGGTCATAAACACCAATTTATATAATGCATAAAATTTATATCAATAACGTTTTATGGAATAATTTATTTTAATCTTTTCTTTTTCTTTTTCAATAACAATGTCTGTTGACATTGCAATAGTGAATTCTTAATTATTCCCATTTGTCATTAGATTTATACACAGTTTTTTTTTTATGTCTAGGTGCTAGCCATTCTTTCCCTTAGGACAAAGTAGTACGTATTATTGTGGATTATAGTAGTCATAGTAAAGCTTAACTCTGTATATATGCTTTAAATGTGCTTGAACCATGATCTCTCATTCTAAATGGACATTCAAATTATTTTCTTTTACTTAAATGCCTGCTATGTTTTCTTCTATTGGGTTATTGTATTATCAATGTTGTTATATATCTATGTTTTTAATTCATATATTCAGATTATCATATGACTTATAATTATTAATTTTTTTGAAAACTTTAGTATATGAATTATTTTTAAAAATTTTCATTAGTTTAGATATAACAGTTTCGCATAATTGGCCATTGGATATTATACTCATTCTATTTAGGTCATTAGCACTGTCATAAAAGTATAGTTGAAAATAGTGCGGAGTCCTATCAAATGGTACTAATTGAGGTAGGTCGTGGTATAATTAATATTGTTGATTCTTTTATTTTTTTTTTTTATCAAAAGAGAGATTTTGTATTGTTTGGGTTTGTGCCTTTTTTTTCCCTCTTTGATTTATTTTTTCCTATCTAGAATTTATATGAAATCAATATCTTTAAAGATTTAGTCTTTCATAGTTTACATAGAATTAAAATTTAATATTAGTATTTAATAACACAAACATTCCTTTATTATTATAATTTAATAGATAATCAAAATAAAATAGTTATCCGAATTAATTAATATTACTTTTTTATTTATCAATATCTTTAATAAATTAAAAAATTAACTTTTGTGTAATTATTTAATTTAGATAATTATTGATTTGTATTTTATACTTAATTTATAAAATTTGAATTTAAATTATAAATATAAAATTAAAATCATTTTAAGATGGAAGGAAGAAATAAAAAGACATAATAAATTTGGACTATTTGGCGAAAATGATATACGGAGCACATCTTTTATATATTTATATATACTATAGATATTATAGATATAGATTATAGATTAATTATTAATTGGTAACAGAATAATGTAAGCATATATGCATATTCGTAACATACATATGCATATATTATGTTATAAATATTACATATTATGTATTCATAAATAATAAAATAGTTTACTTAAACTCAAATTTTATCCTAAACAACAACATATTATTTATATAAAAACAATTATTAAAATTATTAATTTATTAATTATTAAATTACTAAATTAACCCCTATTTATAAGAACAATTAGTCTAAAATCAATTAATAAGGGTATCTTAGTAAATGTGCTTATCTCCCCTCCCTTCCATACATTTATATATAGTTTAGATATAAATAGATAATCAAAATAAAATAGTTATCCGAATTAATTAATATTATTTTTTTGTTTATCAATGCCTTTAATGAATTTTTATATATTTATATATACTATAGATATTATAGATATAGATTATAGATTAATTATTAATTGGTAACATAATAATGTATAAGCATATATGCATATTCATAACATATATATGCATATATTATGTTATAAATATTACATATTATGTATTCGTAATAATAAAATAGTTTACTTATATCAAAATTTTATCCTAAAAAATAGCATATTATTAATATAAAAATAATTATTAATTTATTAATTATTAACTTATTAAATTAACTCCTATCTATAAGAACAATTAGTCAAAAATCAATAAAGGTATTTTAGTAAATATGCTTATCTCCCCTCCCTTCCATACATTTATATATAGTATAAATATAGATAAATAATCAAAATAAGATAGTTATTCGAATTAATTAATATTACTTTTTTATTTATCAATATCTTTAATGAATTTCTATATATTTATATATACTGTAGATATTATAGATATAGATTATACATTAATTATTAATTGGTAACATAATAATGTATAAGCAAATATGCATATTCATACATATATATGCATATATTATATTATAAATATTACATATTATGTATTCGTAAATAATAAAATAGTTCACTTATACTAAAATTTTATCCTAAAAAATAGCACATTATTTATATAAAAATAATTATTAAAATTATTAATTTATTAATTAGTAAATTAGTAAATTAACCCCAATCTACAAGAACTATTAATAAAAAATTAATAAGGATATCTTAGTAAATGTGCTTATCCCCCTTCCCTTCCATACATTTATATATAGTATCTTAATAAATGTGCCTATCCCCCCTCCCTTCCATACATTTATATATAGTGTAGATATAGATATGGATAGATAATCAAAATAAGATAATTATCCGAATTAATTAATTACTTTTTTATTTATCAATGCCATTAATGAATTAAAAAAATTAACTTTTTTGTAATTATTTAATTTAGATAATTATTGATTTGTATTTTATACTTAATTTATAATATTTGAAATTAAATTGTAAATATAAAATTAAAATCACTTTAAGATGGAAGGAAGAAATGAAAAGACATAATAAATTTGGACTATTTGGCGAAAATGATATATGCAACACATCTTTTATATATTTATATATACTATAGATATTACAGATATAGATTATAAATTAATTATTAATTGGTAACATAATAATGTATAAGCATATATGCATATTCGTAACATATATATGCATATATTATGTTATAAATATTACATATTATGTATTTGTAAATAATAAACAATTTACTTATACTAAAATTTTATACTAAAAAAAGCATATTATTTATATAAAAATAATTATTAAAATTGTTAATTTATTAATTATTAAATTACTAAATTAACCCCTGTCTATAAGAACAATTAGTTAAAAATCAATAAGGGTATCTTAGTAAATGTGCTTATCTCCCTCCCTTCCATACATTTATATATAGTGTAGACATAGATATAGATAGATAATCAAAAATAAATAGTTATCCGAATTAATTAATATTACTTTTTTATTTATTAATGGCTTTAATGAATTTTTATATATTTATATATACTATAGATATTATAGATATAGATTATAGATTAATTATTAATTGGAAACATAATGATGTATAAACATATATGCATATTTGTAACATATATACGCATATATTATTTTATAAATATTACATATTATGTATTCGTAAATAATAAAATAGTTTACTTATGCAAAAAATTTTATCCTAAAAAATAGCATATTATTTATAAAAAAAAATTATTAAAATTATTAATTATTAAATTACTAAATTAACCCCCTATCTATAAGAATAATTAGTCAAAAATCTATAAGGGTATCTTAGTAAATGTGCTTATCCTCCCTCCCTTCCATACATTTATATATAGTATAGATATTAATTATTAAATTACTAAATTAACACTTATCTATAAGAACAATTAGTCAAAAATCAATAAGGGTATTTTTGTAAATGTGCTTATCCCCTCTCCCTTCCATACATTTATATATAGTATAGATATAAATATGGACAGATAATTAAAATAAGATAGTTATCCGAATTAATTAATATTACTTTCTTGTTTATCAATGCCTTTAATGAATTAAAAAAATTAACTTTTTTGTAATTATTTAATTTAGATAATTATTTATTTGTATTTTTTACCTAATTTATAATATTTGAATTTAAATTGTAAATATAAAATTAAAATCACTTTATGATGGAAGGAAAAAATAAAAAGACACAATAAATTTGGACTCTTTGGCGAAAATGATATATGGAGCACATCTTTTATATATTTATAATACTACAGATATTATAAATATAGATTATAGATTAATTATTAATTGGTAACATAATAATTTATAAGCATATATGCATATTCATAACATATATATGCATATATTATGTTACAAACATTACATATTATGTATTCGTAAATAATAAAATAGCTTACTTATACTAAAATTTTATTCTAAAAAATAGTATATTATTTATATAAAAAATTATTAAAATTATTAATTTATTAATTATTAAATAACTAAATTAACCCTTATCTATAAGAATAATTAGTCAAAAATTAATAAGGATATCTTAATAAATGTGTTTATCCCATTCTCTTTCATACATTTATATATAGTATAGATATTGATAGATAATCAAAATAAAATAGTTATCTGAATTAATTAATATTACTTTTTTGTTTATCAATCCCTTTAATGAATTTTTATATATTTATATATACTATAGATAATATATATATAGATTATAGATTAATTATTAATTGGTAACATAATGATGGATAAGCATATATGCATATTCATAACATATATATGCATATATTATGTTATAAATATTACATATTATTTATTCGTAAATAATAAAATAGTTTACTTCTACTAAAATTTAATTCTAAAAAATAGCATATTATTTATATAAAAACAATTATTAAAATTATTAATTTATTAATTATTAAATTACTAAATTAACCACCATCTATAAGAACAATTAGTCAAAAATCAATAAGAATATTTTAGTAAATATGCTTATCCCCCTCCTTTCCATACATTTATATATAGTATAGATATAGATATGGATAGATAATCAAAATAAGATAGCTAAATTAATTAACATTACTTTTTTGTTTATCAATGTCTTTAATGAATTAAAAAAATTAACTTTTTTGTAATTATTTAATTTAGATAATTATTGATTTGTATTTTTTACTTAATTTATAATATTTGAATTTAAATTATAAATATAAAATTAAAATCACTTTATGATAGAAGGACAAAATGAAAAGACACAATAAATTTGAACTCTTTGGCGAAAATGATATTTAGAGCACATCTTTTATATATTTATATATACTATAGATATTATAGATATGGATTATAGATTAATTATTAATTGGTAACATAATAATGTATAAGCATATATACATATTCGTAACATATATATTCATATATTATGTTATAAATATTACATATTATGTATTCGTAAATAATAAAATAGTTTACTTATACTAAAATTTTATCCTAAAAAATAGCATTATTAATATAAAAAAAAATTATTAATTTATTAATTATTAAGTTACTAAATTAACTCCTATCTATAAGAATAATTAGTCAAAAATCAATAAAAGTATCTTAGTAAATGTGCTTATCCGTCTCTCTTCCATACATTTATATATATTACAGATATAGATAAATAATTAAAATAAGATAGTTATTTGAATTAGTTAATATTACTTTTTTTTATCAATGTCTTTAATGAATTTCTATATATTTATATATACTATAGATATTATAGATATAGATTATGCATTAATTATTAATTGGTAACATAATAATGTATAAGCATATACGCCTATTTGTACATATATATGCATATATTATGTTATAAATATTACATATTATGTATTCATAAATAATAAAATAGTTTACTTATACTAAAATTTTATCCTAAAAAATAGCATATTATTTATATAAAAAATAATTATTAAAATTATTAATTTATTAATTATTAAATTACTAAATTAACCCTTAACTATAAAAACAATTAGTCAAAAATCAATAAGGGTATCTTAGTAAATATGCTTATCCCCCCTCCCTTACATACATTTATATATAGTATAGATATAGATATGGATAGATAATCAAAATAAGATAGTTATCCGAATTAATTAATATTACTTTTTTGTGTATCAATGCTTTTAATGAATTAAAAAATTAACTTTTTTGTAATTATTTAATTTAGATAATTATTGATTTCTATTTTTTTCTTAATTTATAATATTTGAATTTAAATTGTAAATTTAAAATTAAAATCACTTTATATATATATAGTATAGATATAGATATACTATATTTATATATAGTATACTACATTTTGTTTATCACTTTAAATTGTAAATATACTATATTTATATATCGCATAGATATAGATATGGATAAATAATCAAAATAAGATAGTTATCCAAATTAATTAATATTACTTTTTTATTTATTAATGCCTTTAATGAATTAAAAAATTAACTTTTTTGTAATTATGTAATTTAGATAATTATTGATTTCTATTTTTTCTTAATTTATAATATTTGAATTTAAATTGTAAATATAAAATTAAAATCACTTTATATATGTAGTATAGATATAGATATACTATATTTATGTATAGTATACTACATTTTGTTTATCACTTTAAATTGTAAATATACTACATTTATGTATAGTATAGATATAGATATGGATAGATAATCAAAATAAGATAGTTCTCCGAATTAATTAATATTACTGTTTTATTTATCAATGTCATTAATGAATTTCTATATATTTATATATACTATAGATATTATAGATATAGATTATACATTAATTATTAATTGGTAACATAATAATGTATAAGCATATAAGCATATTTGTACATATATATGCATATATTATGTTATAAATATTACATATTATGTATTCGTAAATAATAAAATAGTTTACTTATACTAAAATTTTTTCCTAAAAAATAGCATATTATTTATACAAAAATAATTATTAAAATTATTAATTTATTAATTATTAAATTATTAAATTAACCCCTAACTATAAAAATAATTAGTCAAAAATTAATAAGGGTATCTTAGTAAATGTGCTTATCGCCCCTCCCTTCCATACATTTATATATAGTATATATATAAATATGAATAGATAATTAAAATAAGATAGTTATCCGAATTAATTAATATTACTTTTTTGTTTATCAATGCCTTTAATGAATTAAAAAAATTAACTTTTTTGTAATTATTTAATTTAGATAATTTTTGATTTCTATTTTTTTCTTAATTTATAATATTTAAATTTAAATTGTAAATATAAAATTAAAATCACTTTATATATATAGTATAGATATAGATATACTATATTTATATATAGTATACTACATTTTGTTTATCACTTTAAATTGTAAATATACTACATTTATATATAGTATAGATATAGATATGGATAGATAATCAAAATAAGGATAGTTATTCAAATTAATTAATATTAATTTTTTGTTTATCAATATCTTTAATGAATTAAAAAAATTAACTTTTTTGTAATTATTTAATTTAGATAATTATTGATTTTTATTTTTTAATTAATTTATAATATTTGAATTTAAGTTGTAAATATAAAATTAAAATTACTTTATGATGGAAGGAAAAAATAAAAAGACATAATAAATTTGGACTTTTTGGCGAAAATGATGTATAGATCACATATTTTATATATTTATATACACCATAGATATTATAGATATAGATTATAGATTAATTATTAATTGGTAACATAATAATGTATAAGCATATATGCATATTTGTAACATATATATGCATATATTATGTTATAAATATTACATATTATGTATTCGTAAATAATAAAATAGTTTACTTATACTAAAATTTTATCCTAAAAAATAGCATATTATTTTTATAAAAACAATTATTAAAATTATTAATTTATTAATTATTAAATTACTAAATTAACCTCTAACTGTAAGAACAATTGGTCAAAAATCAATAACGGTATTTTAGTAAATGTGTTTATCCCCTCTCCCTTCCATACATTTATGTATACTATGGATATAAATATGGATAGATAATCAAAATAAAATAGTTATCCGAATTAATTTATATTACTTTTTTGTTTATCAATGCCTTTAATGAATTAAAAAGATTAACTTTTTTGTAATTATTTAATTTAGATAATTATTGATTTCTATTTTTTACTTAATTTATAATATTTGAATTTAAATTGTAAATATAAAATTAAAATACTTTATGATGGAAGGAAAAAATGAAAAGACACAATAAATTTAGACTCTTTGGTGAAAATGATATATGGAGCACATATTTTATATATTTATATACACCATAGATATAGATTATAGATTAATTATTAATTGGTAACATAATAATGTATAAACATATATGCATATTAGTAACATATATATGCATATATTATGTTATAAATATTACATATTATGCATTCATAAATAATAAAATAGTTTACTTATACTCAAATTTTATACCAAAAAATAGCATATTATTTATATAAAAACAATTATTAAAATTATTAATTTATTAATTATTAAATTACTAAATTAACCCCTATCTATAAGAATAATTAGTCAAAACTCAATAAAAATATCTTAGTAAATATGCTTATCATCCCTCCCTTCCATACATTTATATATAGTATAGATATAGATATAGATAAATAATCAAAATAAGATTGGTATTCGAATTAATTAATATTACTTTTTTGTTTATCAATGCCTTTAATCAATTTTTATATATTTATATATACTATAGATATTATAGATATAGATTATAAATTAATTATTAATTGGTAACATAATGATGTGTAAGCATATGTGCATATTCGTAACATACATATGCATATATTATGTTATAAATATTACATATTATGTATTCGTAAATAATAAAAAAGTTTACTTAAACTAAAATTTTATCCTAAAAAATAGCATATTATTAATATATAAATAATTATTAAAATTATTAATTATTAAATTACTAAATTAACGTCTATCTATAAGAACAATTAATTAAAAATCAATAAGGCTATCTTAATAAATGTGCTTATGCCCTCTTTACCATAGTTGTTTTAATTTAATAATTTAAAATTTTTTATTTTAAAAAATTATGGCTTTCACATGGCAACCTAATGGTCTAGTGTCAACTAATTTTGTATATAGTAATAGATTCTCGTGATAATAAAGACATGGGAATAGAACATTATTCTCTTGGTACCCAGCCACTGACATAAAACAAGCTAGTTTGTCCACCAAGATTTTGATCGAGCAAGCTTGAAATGGCCAACTTAAGCATTCCCACTATTGATCTTTCACCTTTCTTTAGAGAAGGCGATGAGAATGACAAGAAAAAGGCCATAGAAACCATCAAACAAGCTTGCTCTGAGTATGGATTCTTCCAAATTGTCAACCATGGTGTTCCCTTTGGTTTGATAAACCAAGCCCTGCAGCTCTCTAAGGAATTTTTTGAATTCCCAGATGAAGAGAAAAACAAGTCTCGTCCAAACTCTAATGCCCCGCTCCCTGCTGGTTATAATCGGCAGCCTGATCACTCTCCGGACAAGAATGAATATGTTCTGGTTTTTCCACCGGAATCTGCCTTCAATGTCTACCCACGAAGCCCACCCGGATTTAGGTAAGAATGATTTTTCCTTTTTTTCCAACCTGAACCCTCTTGGAAAAAATCTTAAATTTCTGCTGTTGGGATGATATCCAATTTCTTGTATTTGTGGTTTTGCTAGGGAGGTAATGGAAAAGATGTTCTCTTACTTGACCAAGACATGTTTCCTTATAGAGACTATCCTAAATGAGTGTCTGGGTCTGCCTCCAAACTTCCTCAAAGAATTCAACCATGATAGGAGCTGGGATTTCATGGTAGCTTTGCGTTATTTCCAAGCAACCGAAAATGAGAACAATGGAATAACAGAACATGAAGATGGAAACTGTATCACTCTTGTTTTCCAGGACGAAGTTGGTGGATTACAAGTTCGCAAAAATGGAGAATGGATTCCTGTAACCCCTACAATTAACTCTATAGTGGTCAATGTTGGTGATGTTATTCAGGTAATTAATATCATCGACGTATATCATTTTTATCCTGATTTTAATCTCTAATTTTCTGTACTACAAGACAGATACTAGTCGAATAGCAACATTTATCAATTATTTACTTTAGTTTTGTTTTCCATCTTATTGATTCAAATGATGTGACAATGGGGAAGAAGGTATTGAGCAACAATAAGTTCAAAAGTGCAACCCATAGAGTGGTGAGACCTCAAGGCAAAAGCCGATTCTCTTATGCCTTCTTCTACAGTTTGCATGGAGAAAAATGGGTCGAGCCATTGCCACAGTTTACTAAAGATATTGCAGAGCCACCAAAGTACAGAGGGTTCTTGTTCAAGGAATATCAGCAGCTGAGAATGAGAAACAAAACCCATCCTCCTTCAAGACCTGAGGATGTGATCCATATAACCCATTATGCAATTTAACATTAAAACCCCAATTTGTCAATTAAATTTGGTCTCTTTTCAGATATGCATGCAATCTCCAAAGAACAATTAATAAGGCAATGTTGTACCAATTTAACTATTGCTTGGCACATATTTATTGTTTTGATGCTATGGTAATTGGTTTCTGATTTAATAAAGCAGAAGTTGTTTTTTAGAACTAAAAAAATTACGAATTCAATCAAATCTAATTAGTAAAATAAAAAGAGAGGCTACTTTATTATAAATCACTATTAAACCCCCAACCCACCCAGAACAAAATAATATATTATTCAACATCTAAATTCTCATGTCTATACAAGTGGTCTGGCAATCTCACAGTAGGCACAACTTGTAATGGGGTCTTCAAGAAACTAGCCATCCCTGGGATTCCAGACAAATCCATTTCTTCTGGCACTACACCTTCAGGTAAATCCCAGTTGAAATGATGCAACAACTGACCAATCATCAATGTAACCAAATTGATGCCTAGTTGAGCAGCAGGGCACATACGCCTCCCTGCACCAAATGGCAGCAATCGAAAATCATGAACTTTAATTTCTACATCTTCCTCTAAGAACCTTTCAGGTCTAAATTCTAATGGATTCTTCCACATTTTTGGGTCACGTCCTATAGCTCTAATATTAACATGGACACTTGTTCCCTTAGGAATGTCATACCCACCAATCTTGACATTAGAACTGGCCTTATGGGGTAGTAGCAATGGGGCTGGAGGGTGCAACCTTAATGTCTCCTTCACTATACATCTCAAAAATGGTAAATTTGGGATATCAGATTCGGCCATAACACGGCCGAGTCCAATTATTCTGTCAACCTCCTCATGGGCGTGGACTTGTAGCCTTCGATTTTTTACCAATTCGGCCATAGCATACTCGACAACTATACTACTAGTCTCCATGCCAGCAGTTGTTACATCCCACATTAATCCTTTAATGTTATCCTCAGTGAGGGCATAATTTTCTAGGAAATCAAACAGTAATTTATCTTTCTTGCTTTCAATTAAAATAGATTGAATTAACTTGTCTCGACGCGCCAAATGCTTAGAGAAAACCTTGTTTCGAAGTGTAAAAATCCAATTCAGCCACCAAATGTGCTCAGCTGGAAAAAGAGAAGTTGCAATTTTCATTTCATCACTCAATATTTCCTTAAATTCAAGTCCTAGCTCATTTAATTCACCTTCTACACTAAAAAATCGCTTCCCTAAGACTAACATTGTAACACTATTTGAAACTACTGGTTGCAAATATCTTCTAAGTAACAAACCCTTGCTAGGATGAATAATAGCCTCATTAAAAATGGATTTAATCATTTCTCTAACTTCACCTTCTCTAATTGGTCTAAGAGCTTCAATACCCTTTGGACAGAAGAATTCAAGTGTGCAAATTTTTCTCAGCTTGATAGAGTTTGGGCCATAATCAGCCCATAGAAGCCCATTTCCATTTTTGGACATTAAACTGACAGGCTTATATCGAGGACGATGGGCCAAGAATTGATCTTTGTCTTTGAGCACTTGCTGGGCCAATTCTGAGTTAGAGACAACAACGTTTAACGTCGAACAAAGCCACATTGATAAAATTGGGCCATAAGTTAGTGACCATTTGTAAAGACAAGCGGATATATCTGGTTCCAGGTTGTGAAGGTTTCCTAATACTGGCCATGGAAATGGGCCCGGAGGAAGTTTATATTTTAGCCTTTTGTAGGATTTCCAGGCAAAGAAGATGAAGATAATGGAAAGGACAACAATGGAAATTGCCATTTTTTAGGAGAGAATTATGTGAGTTTTGTTATAGCAAGCACAGGTCATATATAGGTGAGTTTTGTATATTATTAAACGCACAAATGAAATTCCATTAATTACACTTTTAAATTCCATTATTTTCAAGTGAAACGAACTGTTTTTTTTTTTTTAATGGAAAACACAACTTAACATAACAAATTCAATTTTTTTTTACTGTGTAATTAACTTCCTTTTTTTAATTTTTCGGAATTCATTTGTAATAAATTTCTATCTTTAGTATGGATTAAGAAAATTTACTTGGAACTCGATCTTGTAAATTAAATTCAAACTTATAAATTTAGGTGGAGTTTGATAAACCTAAAATTTAAATGTTGAATTTTAAGTACTAAGTAATATTTGGTAATATAATTTATAAATAATAAAAATATTTAAAAATTTAATAACTTATTATAGTCAGTGTTAATTTTAAATTATAATTTTTAACTTATCATTTTAAATAATTTTTCAAATTTATTAAAATAAATATTATCAAATAAATTAAAACAATTAAATATTAAAAAAAATAATTTTAAGCAATAAATCCTATTATCGAATACTTACAATTTACAGTTTCCAATTTTTTGTTTTGAATAGATGATGTTGTTTTAAACGACATTTAATATTTGTCCGTTAAAAATAACCAATCGAATTTAATATAGTTATTAGAGAATAAAAAAAAAAAAAAAAATTAACAGTTACATCAAAAAATTTTACAAAAACTTCCACTTCTCTAATTTGAATGCAGTGCCGCCTCAGTCAAATTGGGATATTAAGCGAAATTGCAACAAAATGGTTTTTTTTTTACATAATAAATATTTTAAATAACAATATATGCAAGTCCATAAAAAATTATTTAAGTTATATAATTTTTCTTAAATAACAATATTGCAAGCGTATATAAAATATTGTATTCTCTCCATCTATTCTTCTCAAAATATAAATAGCAAAAATATGAATGGTCAGAAATTTAAAGTAATGTAATGAAAAAAAAAATGAAGTTTTAAAATCATCATTAAAGACAAAAAAAAAAAAAAAAATTTGAAAATGATAAAGTATAATATTTTGTATTCTCATCCAATTTGATCAGTCTTTTAATTTAATTGTTGAGAGATTAAAATTGAGAATAGAGAAGTTTTTAATCAACATTTTATTTCTTGATTAAATTGGTTATTGAAAGAGTTTTTTCTTTTTAAACAAAATCACATTCTCAATTTCAAAATTGAAAGAAATGTGATTTTTTTAAGATTTAATTTTTTTATAAATTGATTTTAATTGAAAATTTTATTTAAATATTAAAAATAATAATATTTTAAAATTACCAATACCTGATATGGTATTTTATTATTGGGCATGAGTTATTTGTTTGAAAATTTTGTTTCAAAAATTTTAAAAATTATCTCAAAACCCTCTCTCCAATATTATTGGGTGCAGCCAAAGCTTCGCAAAAAGACAAAAGGCTTTTTTTTTTTTTTTTTCTTATTCCAACACGAGCCATGATATCTAATAAGTGAGTTAAATGATTAGCAACTGTATTTGCTTCCCCATGAATATGAAATTAATGGCACAATAAAAAATTTTTACAATGGTGTCTTACGCGCTAAAATATTATTTAATCTTTTAAATTTATTTAAAATAATAATTTTATTTTTACAGTTTAAAAAAATTATTATTTAATCTCTTAATTTTAATTCCGTTAAATTATTTAGTCATTTCTTATATTTTTTTTTAAATTTTTCTGTAAAAGAAATTAAAAATAAAAAGAAAATAAGATTTTACCCTAAATGCACTCATCGACCTTCTCTCTCCCCATAAAGGTTTATCTTTTTCCAAATATTGGTATTGTTTGCCTATGGGCATCAACTCCCTTCATCTGCTTTGCCATCTCAAATTTTTATCATTGTCTTCACAGCTTGGTTCCTCCCTTAATGCATATCCACTACAGCATAGAATGATGGAATTAAGTTAATCTTTAACACTTCAAAACATTGGCTTTTTGCAATGATGGATCTTTAGATGTTTGATAATTCAAAACCCACTCACCTTTTCTCATTTGCAGCCTCATGATCAGTCTTTTTTCAATGGGTTTAGTTTTAATTTTCCGTGTCATGATTTGGCTTTTTCGTTGGGTTTAGTTTTAATTTGATGATTTTTTTTTTGTTGATTTTTTTCCCATTTAATGACCAAGATATGGGTGAACTCCATATTTTCTTTTATGGAATTGCAATTTCCTCCTTAGTCTTATATCTTTCACGAACCTTTATTTTTTTTTTTTCCTCATATTCAAGAACAAAAAATGTAAAATTAAAAATATCATTAATTCAAGAAAAAAAAAAAGTGAAGTAAATAAAGAGACGGTAACATTGGGAATTGATTTTATTGATTTTGGAATTTTTATTTTGGAATTTAATTGGTTTAGTTCTTGAATTGATAATTTATTTGTTTATAATTCTAAAAAAAAAAAAAGAGAAAGAGACTTGTTTTTCATATAAGGAACAATTGAGAGAGAAAAAGAAATTGAAGATTGATGCATGTATTGGTTGGTATGGAAAATTTAATAGTGAATGAGGGGCATTTTAGTCTTTTATATATTTTTAATGGAAAAAATAGACAGAATGACTAAATAATCTCACGAAATCAAAACTGAGAGACTAAATAATAACTTTTTCAAACTGCATGAATAGAGTCATTATTTTAAACAAATCTCAATAATTAAATAGTACTTTACTGTAAAATTAATTTCATAATTTTGGACATAAATAATGATATATTTAAGGATAATTATGGTATATTTATTTCTTATTATATAATATATTCAAAATATATTGATTTGTGTTAATTTTTTTTTTTACACAACTCGTATCACTTAGAATTGTGCAAAATTTTTTAATTAATTTCAATAATAAAAAAAAGATAGCAGGCCAAGAATTATATGCAGCTAATCAAATAAGATCAAATGAACGGTAAATATCAATTTTGTTTCAATTAAAAATATTTTGTGTTAAAATACTTGAATCTACAAATTAACATTTAGCTTAAGTCAATGTATGAATTCCTACATAAAAGGGGTAAATTCACAAGTTAATTTGTTATAATTATATATACATTTGATTTTGTTTTTCTCAATTTCAATTTAAATAGCATTTCATTTTTACTATGGATAATCGTAATTTTATTATGGACAGTTGATTCTTATAACAATTTTTTTTTCATAAATTTAATTCTAATTGAAATTAAAACTCGAAACCTTCAAATTTTGAGTTAGAGAGTTATTAGTTAAATAATTTTGTAAGTTTAAATGTAATAGAATTTAAATATCAATTTCAATTTGTAAAACTATATATATTTTTTGAGGTGTTGCAAAGCTATATATTTAACTTATTCAAAATCACTTATATTTATAAATGATTTTATAATAGATAGCTAGGATTTCAAATTAACATCGAAATTCATTTATAAATTAATGAATTTTATATATTATTGTAGAAATAAAATGACTCTAATTAAATAGCTAAACTCATGTGCTAGTGAAACTTAACACCATGCATAAATAAAACTTGCAAGAGCATGTGATGTGTCACAGATTCACCTACCCTATTGTTGGGTTGATAGTATTACACTGACCCTGCTGCAAGACCATAACACGTTATTGGCTTTTGTGAATTGAATGAAATGCTCGAATTTAATTTTTCAATTATCAACCAAACAGTTTCTTTTCATATTTAATTGCTTTTATTGTCTTATAAAATTAAAATTCCGTAATTTCATAAAAATAATACATCATCCAAAAAAATTATATATACTCATTATTTAATAACGGAGCCAGAAAATTTTTTTATGATGGATAAAATTTTTTAAATCATAATTTTTTATTATATTGATATATATAATTCAATTAACTTCTATATATTTAAGACAAGTTAATACATAATTTAATAGTAAATATATATTTTTTTGAATAATAAATTTAAATTGATTTATCCTTATTTCTCTACGCTCGATTAAAAATTATATTATTTAAAAAAAATTACCTCAAATAAAAAAAAAGATGAAATATAATATATAACTAGATTCTAATAATTTTATATCTAAAAAAATTTGTATTTTGGATGGTGGGGCTGTAGCCCCTCTTGATCTCCCCCTTTCCGTCATTGTATATACTCTCTTAGCTTTTTCAGCCTTTCACCTCTTCAAATACTCTGTCATTCGGACACGGAAGGTCTTCACTGTGGGACTCCTCAGCCTTGAGATGCCTTTTTCTGTTTTGTGGCTCCCTTCAGTTTCTTCACCATAGGATTGGGTTTCGAGTTTGACTGATTTAAATACTGTAATATAGTTTTAAAATTAAGTTTAATATAATTTTTTGAGAATTATTAGATTATAAAGCAGTAATGTTCATACTTAAACACTTAGAATAAAATTTGATTCAATCTATGATTTTAATTATTTTGTTTGATTCAAGAGAAATAATTTATTTTTTATATATATTGTTATATTTAAATAATTTGAATTTGTATTAATCAAATGACATATTTTTAAGCTTAATTCTTAATATAACCAGTACAATCTATTTAATTTTTTTTTGTTATTTTGAAAATGATTCTATTTGATTATTTAAAAAATAAATGTGAAATAGAGTTACTTAGATTTGAACATCAATTTATTTCCATTATTTCGGAAAGCCAAATATATTTATAGTTCTTATTATATTCTTGTTAAATATTTTAAATTACATGTTAATGAAAATTTTAATTTGATTCGAAATAAAAAAAATAATATATTATATATGCAAGTTTTTCAAACTTGTAATAAATTATTTATTTGAAAATTTTTTTTACCCTTTATATTTATATGATTAGTAATGAAGTAATATTTCATTTTAAAATACTTAATTAATCCTTCCATAGATTAAAAGATTATAATTATTTAATTATTATTGATATAAATCATTCAATCTAAAATTACTGCAAAACTACATTCTATACATACTTGATTAGTCTTGAGTACAGGTGGATTTTCATTAATTATAGGAACAACTGTGTCCAAGCCTACAATTATTAGGACCCAGCACTAGTCTTCTCATGGCTCCTCACTAATTTGTTTTTTTTTTTTTTTTTCTTTGAAGATTCAATCATGGTTTGTGATTTCATCTGCTCAAATATGTCTGTGAATGGGGGAAAAAAGATTATTTATTTATTTAATCAATCGGAATTTTTTTAAATATGAGACTGTTATTAAGATTTAAATATTGATTTTTTTTTTAATTTGTCGCATTATTGAGAGAGATATCCGATAGCCGATAAAAAAGAATTAAACTTTTATTGATAACAAATTCAAATTTGATATGATGTGCGCTAAATCGAAATGCTAGTAAATTAAAATATGCATATGTGTCCGTATAGATAAAATCTCTTAATGATTAGCCAATTCCATAGTAGACCAAATAATAATATAATGCAAGGAATTATTATAAGTTTGCATAATTCAGACAAAGATTAAGACTAACTTTTGCTCCAAATATTTATAATTAAATACTCAGTCCATTCTACACAAAAAAAAAACAATTCTTTAATATTTAGACACATAGATTAAAAAAATTATTAAATTATTACAATTTAAAAATAAAAAAACTAAAATATCATTTTTTATTTTTGTGCGGAAAAATAAAAGAGATTAATATAAATATTTTATTAGAAAAATAATGAAAGGATGGACTTAAAAAATAATAAATACGTAATAGATATCTTAAAAAATATATTTAAAACTACAGATATTTTAAAATAATAAAAATACAAAATTAAAAAACATCATGTTATGAGAAATTTTGTAGATTGTCTTATTACCCGCAAACAAGAAGATAAAAAGAAAGAATTTAGAGGGATATCTCAATAGCTAATAAACTCTTCATTCCTTGAACCCAAAAATTGTAATTGATTCCATTCAAAATTGTGACAATTGGTTTTGCAATATTCAATTTCTCCATTTAAAGAGAAAGGAGTTGAAAAAGCAAAAATAGAAATAAAATCTGAAAAAATAGAGTGCAAAAATGAATTCAGGAGGCTAAAAACTTTTAGGACATAAAAAGAGAAGCAGAAAATATAAAAAACACAGAAAGAATGGCAGATAAAAAAAAATTTAATAATCCAGGAAAGGGAAAAAAAAACTCAGAAGAACTCTGATACTATATTAAAAGAGAAGGAATTGTACTTCTATATGTCATTACATAATAAAATAACACCTACTTATATATACAAAAATATGAAAAAAAAAAATAATAGCCTAATTAGAAATCCATAATCAAGCCTAAATATAATTTTAAAATATATAAAAATATATTAACAAGTCTAATTAAGAACTTAAAATAAAGTCTTAATTAAGAACCTAATACTATGTTAACAAACTTAATTTTAAGAAACTTCCTGGCTAAAAGTTTAGATAAAAGCGATAATTGTTAAGAATCAATTTCATATTAAAAAAATATATTAAAAACATATGGTATATATAATAATATTTTAGCAATAGTTGATTAAAACTCGTTAAACTCAATTCATTTATAAGTTTAAGGTACAACAATTCAAATCATCTCTATTTTTTTCAGATCAATTTATATCAATAATTAAATAGCAAATATTACTGAATGCCTAATTTTGGATTAATTAATCATAACATTAAAAAATTGAATTAACTTATTATCCAGTGTCTCTTATAAAAATATAAAATTCAGTGACTGAAACTTGAAAATAATTATTTAATGGGGTCGAAACTTGAAAGTTGATTTTTTTTTTTTTTTAATCTAGCGTTTGACACAAATGAGATAAAGATCAAGGTCAAGGAATTAGGGAAAAGAGAAAAGATAAAAAAAGAAAAAAAGAAAAAGAAAACATTCTATTAATTTTACTGAAATTAATAATGCTTTAGTATCCTCTTTTAAATGGATTAGATTTATAGTACCTAAGTTGGCTGAAGAATGGCAGCTTTTTAACTAACATAACAAAATTAGACTCCAACCATATGGATGATGGCCTGTACTTGTTAATGACATCTGCTTGTAGAAAGCATTTCTTTAAACATTACATGTGCAATTCTTATAATTTTTATTGCTAGAAAAAAAAAAAAAAAAGTTAAGATGCCACCAACAAGGTAGTCTAGATCCATTGTGAAATGGGATTTGATGATTTACAGTTTTATTTATTTATTTTAAGAAAAAAATTAATTAATTAATTATATGAGATAAAGGAAAAGTAAGATGAGATTTTTTTTTTTTCACAAAAAAAAAAAAATGAGGTGCCAAAAAGGAAGACAGCAATTTGAAAAGAATTATTGAATTGGAATGATAAAAGAAAGAAAAGAAAGAAAAAGGTGAAATCAATTCTTTATAATATTGTAAAGAAGTAAAGAACCAATAAATGAGTTGTAAAAGTAGACTTTGTCTTTGAATCAAATACTATAGCAATCACAAAAGTACACATAAAAAACATAGAAAGAATTTGTGATTCCCTATAGAGTAGAATTTGTTTTCTTTCTTTTTTATTATTAGTATTTTTTTTTTTGAGAGGATTATTTATTTATTCATGGAATAGAAAGTGTCTGACACGAAGAATGGATGGACAAGGTCTCTTTCACTTTTAAAATTATCATCATCGAATTAGTATAATCATTTAATTTTAAAGTAAATTACATCACTTGTCATCTTTCAATATATTTAGCCAATATTTTAAATCTCATTAAGAATTAATATCAAAATTATTAAGAATCCAAATCTAAACTTAAGACCCACATATTAAGGTTGAAAAGTTTAACACATTTTAAAATCTTTTATACTCGACATAATTGAATAATGAGCTCGTATCAGAAAATACATATGAAATTTAAAATTTGACAATGAGTAATCTATATGACCAACACAAAAAAAATATAAATATAAAATAAGAACTATTTGATATCATATTAAAAATTTAAATCTAATTTTAAAATTTAGGTATTAGGGTCAAAAAACTTAACATATTATAAGACTTTTATATTATTATTTATAACATATTATAAGAGTTTTATATTATTATTTATTTTTTATGTGGATAATTTCTCTAGCAAAAAATAACATATTTACAATAAAAAACAGTCTGATTCTAATATTCAAACTGTTCCTAAATTAATATGAGAACTCTTAATAATTTTTTTGGTCGACTGAGTTAATTATAAGGTTAATTAATATGATTATACATATATATATATATAGCTTAGAGCTGTATATGGGCAGGTTATTTTGAATATGAACACGAGAATTTAATAGTGAAAGTTGATTATCCAAACGTGTAAGAGATTGCATGTTTTGTAATGATAGTCATTTTCAAGCCTAGTTGGTGCGGTTTGATTGGCTTTGTATTAGATTTTTTGGATAAGATACTCAAATGTCAAATGTGGTTTGTCGTGGTCTATAGAACAGGCTAATAAAAAAGACACTGAAACACAGTACCAACTTAGCCACATAATAATTAAATAATACAATTTTATGCTCACTACTCACTTCCATCCATTAAATTTGGTCTCATGGGTAAGCTTTAATTTGCTAGCTCATAATTAATATATGAATTTTAGTGTGATTAATTATTCATTTTATTTGGCACTCATAAATATATGAAATTTATTTAAAATTATAAAAAATAAATTTCAATATAAATGTAGAGCATGAAAATATTAAACTTTTAGATTTCTAATATATTTATCAATTTTTTTATTACTCTCTCCATTCCGCTTCAAGTGTCGCTTTAGAAAAAAATTTATATTTCATTTCAAATATTGCTTTTATGAATTCAAAATAATAGTAATTAAAAAATTTCAAATTTGTCCTTACTTATTATATCCCCATAATCTTAGTTAATTTACTCATTTTCTTTTTTAATATTTTAAAAAAGTGTAATTAGGTAAATTATTATGAATTTTTTATAAAATTTATAGTCACTTATTATTATCTTAATCTGTGCGCTCCGTTCTTATACTACACTTAAAATGAAACGGAGAGAGTATTTTTTATAATCAACAATATAATACATCCTAAATCAACAAAAGTTGAACCAACAATTTCATATCAGCAGCTAAATTTTCATCTTATCACTAAATTAAAATTTCATTAATGTAAAAATATATAATATATAATTGTGCAATTCAAGTTTCAAACTAAAGGGTCTTCAAAATAGAAAAATAAATAAAAAGACTCTTCCTCTTCAAATATTTCCAATAAATAAACTAAGCAAAACGAATCTCATGCATTCACTGCCCATTTGACCTTCTAATTAAAAAAAAAAAAAAAATTCCTAGCTAGATATTTTATACCAATTAACTGGCTAAGGCTTTAACAAATTAAAGACTCAGTTTAAAATCTCTTTCTTGGAATCTTATTTTTCTATTTTGAGGAAAAAAAAAAAAAAACCTAGCTAGCTATATATATATATAATATATATATACAGATTTTGATGCAATGTTTTGTAGTAAAGATTCTCAAGAAAAGGAATTGTTGTTTTCTTCTTTTTTTCTGAGCAATCAGTATCAATGGCACGACTTGCATGATTTCATCTAACTATACTTATCGTACCAAAAATTTGTGATTAAATATGTTGCATATGGAAAGAGATTTTTTTCCCCCTCTCAAAAGGATAGATTTGCTTTTTGTCATTTTGCTTACACAGTATCATGCAATCAGCTTAATTAATTATTATAGTCTTTAATTTACCTATATATTTTTTAACTATTGTTATGCAATTAATTAAGTTTAGTTTAAAAACAAATTCAAATTTTGATCCCATTAACCCATCTATCTAATGCTCAAATGTTGGTTGGTGTAATGGAGTTTAGTTTCACATTGTGTTTCTTTATTTATATTCAATTGGATTTTACAGTTACTATGTATTTTTAATTTTTTAAAAGCTTCCCCTCTCTCTCTCTCTCTCTCTTTTTGAAATTGGAGCAAATGACCCAAAATTATTGGATATACATTCATTTTTTCTAACATGGATGATGATTTTTATCTTCCCCAAAATGCTCAATTTTGTAGCACTTGGGTATTATTCAAATTAGTCTGAACTCAGTACAGAATAAAAGAGATGAAACCCAAACAACAAATCCAAAGTAAAATTAGTTAATTATAGTTCAAATCCTAATACAAATATTAAAAGAAAAAATGCTTTTTTATGAGGGTACATCTTCAAAATTATCCTAGGAAAGATTTAATTAGTTTTATAAATTAGACACATTTGTAAGCTAAATTTTGAATTTCGATTCATGAAATACATTATACATCAAACATGTCGAATTTTTAAAAATTTTGGCATTTATTCAGCTCACGAATAAGTGTAATTTTCTTAGATATAAAATTGATCTAAAAAAGACTATATTGATAAAAATTATTTATAAAATATTGGAAATTATAAGTTGAGAAATAAGAGTACATATTAATTGATGTTTACCGTCAATAACAAAATCATCATATGATTCTTAAAATTGAGGATTTCTGGGCACCTCTACAAACTTCTCTCTTTTTCATGGATACCACATAAATATGGACCACAAAACTATATTTATTATACATAAACGTCAAAAGCAGAGCAGAATTTTTACAAGGAGAAGATAGAAGAAGAAGAAGAAGAAGAAGAAGAAACAGAAGAGAAGATAGTATGCTATGGATATCCCGTGAAACTTAGGTCCATATAGGTACGAAATGATAGGAACCAGAAATGGGAATATCACCCAATTAAAATTTTCTATTACATCATCCTAACAAGTTGGAGCCCAAATTCCTGCATCACGTGTTACATTACACATTTGAGAATGACTATGTTATAACATTACAAACAAATGGGGCGTGATGTCCACGTGATGCATATACTTATGTGGGGGACAACGCCAAAAATATATATACTCTTCCAATTGGATTTCAGTGGATCACACACACACACACATATATATATATATATATATATAAATATTTTTTTTCTTTTTCTTAATTTATAATGGGGAATTGTTAAAAAGAAAAAATTGGGCTTTTTGCAAAATTTGGGATGATGATGATGAAAATAAAGTCTGTGAATTGGTAGCAAAAGAGTCAGGGAAGTGATGTGACCCAACTCCCTGTTTCAAATTTCATTACTAATTAATGGGAAAGATTCCAAGCGTCTAATTCTTTCTTTTTCTTTGCTGTATATATATATATATATATATCCTTTCTTTGTACTTTGGATTTTACTATTATTATTATTAACTTAAAAATCTAATGCTAGTTGTTTTAGCTCGTTATTGTATGTTCTGAAACATTCCCATAATACTACTTTAATAAAATTTAAATTTTGATAATTTCGCTTCTAATGTATATGGTATTGACAATAGCACCCTATTTCAATTATTACGAAGGAAATAAAAAGGAAAGAGAAGTAACTAAGCTTCAATATGAGTGAATTTCCATTTTTGGCCCTGTCAAACCTAACTTATCCGATGTTGGGCTTTGGTTGAATCCTAAAGTTTTAATCAGTTAGAATGTAAATGAAAAAGAGGAACAGTGCTAGTCTTGAACTCAACAAACAACAAGCCCAAGGAAAAATTGAAGATTTGTTAATAAGATTGGGTGTGGATAGATTGGTTTGTGTTACGTAAGTGTTAGTATAGTTGGAATGTTATGTATCGTTCTAATCTATTATTCGCCGTCTTTATAAAAAAAGAAAAAAAAAATTGAAAATTTGTGTTTAATTCTAAATATATATATGAGTCACTGCTTTTTGGTCTTGAAGAGACTCATATATAATTTTTAAATTTTTACCGTACATTAGTGATATCCAAAAACTGGGAAATGAGGCAGCAAGAACAGATATTAATAAGCTGTAAGGTAGCTAAAAATAAAATCAGATTGGTAAAGTGTCATCTTCAATTGCCATGCATAAGTGGGAAGGCATGTGGTCTGAAAAAAAGGCAGCAATAGCTAATATCTCATCCACATTTCATGGGGCACCAGGTCCACAATGCTGTCATGTAGGACAATCCAACAGAAACTATGAGTTGGTCCTCACAAATTTATTTATATATCAAGAAAAATTAAAAAATGGCCACATCAATGAATAGGGTCTTTGCTGCCTCACTTATGGACTCTAGCTATAGCTAGATAGAAACAGTAAGGACACTCCTTCTGTGTCAAAATTAATTAAAACCCAATAAATTAAAAGGGTTTAGTCTATTTCTAAAATTGTCCCACATTTTATTAATTAATTGATTAATTTTAATAATTTTATTTATATGGGAAATCAATAAATTATTTTTTATTAATTTTTGTTGATTATTAATTCTAAATTATTCTATTATAAGGAATGGCTAGTTGAGGGCCAGAATATCTTGTTGAAGGCTAATTATATCATGGGAGAGCTCTATATATGCTTCTTTTTTTTTTTTTTTTTTTTTTAAACACACGTGCGAATAAAAGTTCTTTTTTTTTTTTTTTCAATAAATTAATTTTTTAAAAAAAAAAAGGAAGAAAAAGATAAAAGTTGTGATAAAGTGAAAATGACCTAAGCTTCATTATAATGATCTGTCCTTAACTGTTTTGCTATAGAGGGAAATTTAGTAGAAGAAAAAGCTCATTAAAAAGCCTATCAAGGTGCCAATCTATGCTTGCACAATTATTATAAGTAGGTTAAAATTTGATAGCATTATTAAAATTTCAAAGACCTCTTTATGTTGTTTCTATTAAAGCAGCTAACCTGCAACTTTAATTTTCATTTAAATGCCTAAATTTAATTTAGACTGACTATATATTCATATACTAATTAATAATTATATAATTCTTGATTGAATACATTATCATAGATCACCTCTTTATTTAAAATGAAATCCAATCTAATTTATTTTTATTTTGTAATAAGATAATATTACATATTATTTTTTTGCACACTATAATTAATTCTGTTTTCTTGCTGTACTTGTGGTAGTTGGGATTTTTCACATAACATATCATGCATAATTTTTCAAGTGTATTCAGGTTAGCCTATTAATTTGGATAATTTGCATCTCAATATTATATTTTTTCTCATTTTAATCACATTAATAAAATCGGCTCTTACTATCAAATAATAATAATAAATAAATCTACACCCAAAGATTATTTGCATGCCTCCAATTTGATTTTATATATTAAGAAAGGTACAATAAAAACCCAATACTCAAACTAAAAAAAAAAGACTTTTTTTTTCAAAAAAAGAAAAAAAGTATTGGGAAGGGGAGTTAATATAGATAAGTTGAATCAAAGGCCAAGATAAATATTAAAAAATATATTTATATAATTTTGTATGTATAGGCTAATTTTATATATGTAGGCTCAGTGACAAAATAAATTATTTTGTGCAGTTAAAAGCTTAATTATGTAATTATCACAAATGACCAAAAAAAAATTGAGTTTTATATAAAATAAAGAATTTAACATTATTAAATTATTTATAATTCTGCAATTGAATACTTGTTTTATAGTGTAAGAGATTAAGGATTTAAATTTTGATTAAAAAAATTATATAAATGATATTTTTTTTTCCATCTGCAGGGTAACAAATCCAAAATTATATTTTATATTCTAGTAAGAAAAAAACAAAGAGCATCAAATATTTTCTGGAACAGATATATTAAATTTTAGTATATTAACAAAGCAAAAGAAAATTCCTAAGCAGTTTAATTGTACCCTTCCCCCTCAACGGGGTTTTGCCACTGCTAAGAATCCCTATATAAATAATTTATAAAGCCCAAATTTATAGCTAAGAAATTGTCTAATGTTTGCTTCTCTACTTAACAACGTTAATCACTTTGCACCCTAAACTTAAAAATAATTAATTTAATACTTAAACTTGACAAAATAAAAATAAAAAGTACCTAATTATCTAATCAATAATATGGGTGATTTTACACATAAGAAATTAATTAATACTTATGAAGTCGCGTTATAACTTAAAGAGTTGTTTGACTAGATACAAAATTTGAATTTTACTTCTTTTAATAATTTCCAACAGTAATATTAGATATTGTTTGGTACAAAGTAAATATAAAATAGTTTTTAACATAATAAAAAATTTGAATTTTACTTATTGAGAAGCATAAAATTTTGATTTATTTAGTAGGTATTATTGAAAAAAGTTCTCGACAAGTAGGAGGTCTATTTATTAAGTTTGGAAGAAATACACTTTATTTGAGAAGAAAGTTTGACCTGTTTAGTTGAAATATATATAAATTTGACATATTTACTGTCAATTAAATAGAATTAAATAAATGAGATTAAATATTATTATCTTTTTTATTATTAAATCAAATAAAAAAATATATTTTTTATAAAGTTATATACAAACTAGACACATAATTACTTTTTTAAAAATTTACTTCATGTGAAGGAAATTTTTCGTGAAGGATACTAAACTATACCTTAAAATATCTAATTATAAAATTCCTAACTATTTCATTCTCTTTTTTTGTCTCAATCTCTCTCTTGATTTATCTCTCAAATCTTCTGTTCTCTTTCTTGATTAAGGATTATAATTTAAGTAAAATGCCCGCTTTTTTGAATTAAGTCACAGTCGTAAATTCTGAAAATTATTTCAATAGGTTCATTAATCCCATCTTTTTCAACAGTGCATGAGTCATCTAACAATTTGTGGATCAAGTAGAAGTTGTTGATTGCAATGTAAATCGTTATTTACTAGAAATAATACACTCAAATTAACAGTGAAAATAATCAAAAGCTAAATTTAAGAACATATGGATAGGGAATTTTGATTTAGATTTAGGAATTGAGGTTTTGATTTAGAACATGGACGGTGATAACTAAGGTAACAAATGCTGGCGAGATGTTCTATCGATGGCATCCAGTGGTGCAGTAATTTCATCGCTGTTGGTAATTAGGGGAAGAATGAAGGAAGCTGTTCAAAGAGGTTATGAGATTAACATAAGAGAATGGGATAGGAAACGAAACAGTAAGTGTGGAAAGGCATGAATATGAACGTTTCAATTTTTTAGGGTCATTTATTTTCTAAAAAAAAAGTTATTTGAACTTAATTTTTGACAAAAATAAAAATTCTAAAATTTCACACAAAAAACAATAAGTGGATGCTCAAAGCATATTTTGATTTAAAAAAGGATGGTTTAGCATAGTTGTTATTTTTTTATTTTTTATTTTTATTTCTTAAAAATTGTAGAAGAAAAATCTATGAATAAAAGTTTTATTTTTACTATTTAATATTTTAAAATAAAAAACAAATCACTATAATAATTGCTTGCTTCATGAACTCATTTTTCTAAATACAATTTTTAATGTAAAAAATTAAAAATTAAAAATGATATTAAATTAGAAGCAGTGAACTTAGGTTTTTTTTACGCCCAATTTCATTAATTTAATTAGAGTTAATATAGTAATTTCAATTTTTTTTTTTGTGGGAAATGAAATTGTTGGGAGAAAAAAATAATTCGCATCAATTAAAAAGTTTGATATAATTCAAAAAAAAAATCTTACATAATTAACTATTTTACCATATATTTTTTTATTACGTTGCTAAATAGCCACTTATCTATAAATAAAATTTATTTTTTTAATAGTCACTTTTTTTAAAATGGAGAAAATATTAATTATAGAATATTTAATAATTTAATTATTGAAATTCGGTTAAATAGTAAAATGACGACAAAAATATTTATATTTTTTCATATATAAAATGATAATTTAGACTCGTTTTATAATGCATATATTCTTCACAAGATATACAAAATAAAATACAAATATGTAATGAAGATTAAAATTTAAAAATCATAAGTACTTAAAATTAATACGATACAATATCCTTAATTTGTAAAATATATAAAAAAATTATTAAATATGGATAAATTACAATTTAATCTTTTATATTTGATCTAATTAATTAATTAGTCCCTATTTTTTGAAAAATTAACTAATTCGTCTCTCAATTTTGGTTTTATCATACTATTTAGTCATTTTATGTAATTTTTATACTTTTTTTGTTAAATTTATGAAAAATGACTAAAATGTCCTTGTATATATAATAAATATAAATATAATTTTATTATTTGAAAATAGAAAATAAAAATTCAAATTAATAAAATTAAATAATAATCATTTAATTATTTGATAATTATATTATTTTTTTAATATGAGTCTTTTTTATTTTTATCATATATAATAATTATATAATAATAAATAATTTTATAATTTGATTATATTAAATATAATTATTATATAAATGTATAAATATTATTTACTTTTATTAATTTGCAATTTTTATTTTTTATTTTTTAAAAATAAAAATAAAATTATATCTATTTTATATAAGTACAATGGCATTTCATCATTTTTTTTTATAAAATTTAACAGAAAAAATACAAAAATTGAATAAAAAACTAAATAGACTAACAATCCAAAAATGAAAAATTAATTAGTTAGTTTCTCAAAAACTTTTTGCTAGTTTATAATATTATAATGAACTTTAATTATCAATCATGTAAGACTACTGTGTTACGAAAATAAAAAAAAAAAAAAAAAAAAAAAAAAGGCCTTGTCAAGATTTTGAGAGCAAAAATGTTTGTATAGTAGTAATAGGATTCTTACTTTTTTGGTAACTATTATTAATGTAATTTTTATACATATAAAACTAGTTTTAAAAACAAGAAATTCAGGGTGATATTTAGTAATATTAAAAATTGAGTATTGAATTATACGTGTCATGAAATTATTAATTTGTATCATGAAATTTAATTCTCTTAATAATTAACTAAATATTAAAATTTAATAACTACAAAAATTTTATTTAAAAATATATATCATTTCAATAAAATTCAAGTTATTTAAATATAAAATTTTGAAAATTGTTTTTATTCGGAAATTAAATAACAAAATGGGATCGTGCAACTGCATTCTATTATCAATTCAGAGCAAAGCAAAGATTATCTAAGACTAAAAGTTCAAGCTGTTTCCTTCAATAACAACTGGTAATACAACCAGCAAGTTTACTTTCCACATGGCGAGGTAAGAAGGCACTATACGCTCACACACACATATATATATATATAAGAAAAAAAAAAATGCTAACATAAACCTTTTTGCTCGAGGATTAATCAAAGAAACTTTAAAGGATTTTGATTTTTAAGGAACACAGTTGCAAGGAGGAAGAAAATTTTGGGACCTTCATGTTCCTTTGTCCCAACTCATTCATAAATTTTTGAAAAGAAATATCACATATTATATAAATAATTATAAGAATATATATATATATATATATATAGATTATTAGGGGAAATATTAATTAGTAGATCATCTAGAAACTATATGGAAGTAGTTATCAAATGACAGTAAATTAGAGCACAAAGGTTAAATCTTTATTGATTTTGACTAGTTATTATCAGCGACTTAATTGATTATCTTTTTCCATTCATTGAATATGTAATTGGATTATTTCACTTACAAAACTAGGTTAGATAGATTAGATAACCATCATTTAAGATTGCTTTATTAACTATAATAAGGGCAAATGACTACACTTCTTTTTTATTCATACAAATCATTATTAACTTACCAAATAATTAAAGAAAATGAAAGTTCATGTTTAGAAAGAATCTATAAAAATAGCCCTGCAATGGCAATATATGAACTTAATTAAATAATAAAATATTGCAATCAATTATGAAAAGAAAGGTATATAATAATTTTGTATGAGTATATGCATGTAAATCATATTTTGGATTATTTAGATACACTTGATAATATATTGCATAACCTACATCTCTCTTTATCTTTTAATTACTTGCATGCACACACATGTTTCCAGAATGAAGGAAATATCGCTTCAATCTGCATCAATAATATGTACCTAATAGCTAAAAACCAAAATAAAAAATAATTAATTAATTAATGTTGGTTATAAGCAATGTCATGTAATAAAAGAGAATGAGGTGTCTCATTGATTTTTTTTTTTTCTTTTTCTTTTTATATGAAAAGATGTACATTGAAAATTATATTGAAGTCTGTCTTATAATATACAACACATCAAAAATTCAAATAATTTTTAATTTTTTTTTTAAAAATCCAATATACTAAAATAATATTTTAAACTTGTGAATCGAAATCCATCAAAAATTAAATCTAAATACATCAATATATCATAACAATAACTTTCTTTTATATTTTTCATGATCGAGAAGAAATTAATGGGTGGGGTAAAAAAGAAAAGAAAAGAATACCTATAAGTGTGTAAGAGAAAAACTATAACTGAGGTCCACCCAAAGAGTACAAAATTTTGACAACCCCTTCCCCACAAAGCCAAAGTTCCATATTAAAAACCATAAACACCTCCATATATATATATATATTTATATATTCAAACATTTCTCAATGACACACTTACACACACATATGTATATATATATATATATATCCCATATGACTATTAACAAATATAATCTAATAATAATGCATCTCTCAATTGAGCGATATACAAATTCAAATCCTTCATTCCCCAATATTAAAAAAAAAAAGAACCATAATTTTCTTGTATATATTATTATGAAATACATAAACATACACATTTACTTAAATCCAGCTCTGAGTTCCAATTAATACTTCATCTTTATGTTCATGGGACAACTGCTATATATATATTTATTATCTCTGCAAAATTTCAATGGAGTTAATTAAACAATACTCCATGTGTATAAAACGTATCCATATACATATATATATATATGCCATTTGTAAAGAAAAAAAAAAAGATTTCATGTGGCCTCTATATATAATTTTTTTTAATATTAAAAAATCTTAAAAGATAAAGGAATTATTGATTGATATTTGAATTATAATCTTTTACAATCCTTGATGATTGAATATTAACTAATTCAATGTCATATTTTAGATAAATAAAATTGCTCAATTACATATATATATATATATATATATATGTATATATTTATATACATCATTCAGTATCCCTAAACGAATAACAACATCTAACTCAATGAAGAGATTAAAAAAAAAAAATCCAATTTGATAGGCATATTAACTAATTAGAAACTTAATTAATTGGCACTGATTGAAACACAATCATGATTTTGTTGTATAAAAAATTCAATAAAACCGAGCCAATTTAGTATATACTTAGCGTTTGCAAATTAAATATAAGTATCAAATGATGGATTATGGCCCCTCCCTCCCTCCCTCCCCCGCCCTTTCTTTTTTATAATATACGCTAATAAAACAATAATAATTAATGTTTGATAAAATTAATAACTATAACCGTAGGCCTAAGCGCTGGCATAATTAAAAAGATATATGTTAATTATGAAAGTAAATTGTAATTTTCATATCATTTAGTATACTTTTTGATAAATATATTTTTGGAGAAGTAGACATTTAGAAAAGTTATTTTTTATAAAGTAAATTTTTTAGAAAGTGATTATGTATTTAGTTTGTATATAACTTTATGGGAATATATTTTTTTTGTTTGAATTAATAATTAAAAAGATAATAATACCTTACTCTATTTATTCAATGCTATTTAACGGAAGGTAGATAGTCAATTTATATCTATTTCAATTAAAAAAATATAATTTCCTATCTTCCTTAGCCTTCCTAAAAATGTGTACTTCCTCCAAACTTCTAAAAAAACAAGCTACCTATTTTTCACTTCCCATAAAGTTGTATTTTTTTAATTTATTTATCCAATACTAAATAATACTTTGTAGTATATATATATCCTCTAATTTTATTTTTTAATTCAACTCTAACCAAAACTTAGATAGAAATATTTCTCCTTCAAAACAACTCGAGTTAAAGAGAAAAATTGGTTTTGACTACATTTTTTTTAATGTGATCGTACAATGAATATAAATTAATAATGTCTTAAATTTATGAAAATCGACAAAAAGATGCAAATTTGTGGCAAAATAGTAGACAATTAAACTTCTGAGAATTGTTTGGTAAATCTTGGAATCAAAATCTAAGTGATGTAGGACTCTAGACATCTATTTTTAAATTTATTTTTAAATAATTAAATAGAATTTATTGATTATATTAATTATTATACTTATAAATATATAACATATCATTAGAATTATTCAAATGCAAAACAAAAAAAGAAAAAAGAAAAACTTTAGATTATTTGTGTATCAAAAGAAAAAATGGAATCCTGTTTTTAGAACAGTATTCTATTCTCAATCATAGAATATACTAAATATATCTCAAAAATTAATTTCATTTAATTAGTAAGAGAATTTACTTATCTCTTTATCAATTGGGTTCAATTTTCAAGATCAACATAAATAATACAATTCTTAAATATATAGGTTGAGCATAAAAAAGCATATTTAGACTCACTTAAAAATGAGATTTAATATTGATTGATAGGTAAGAAATTTCCTTATAATACTTTGGCAGACTGGAAAAAAAAAATAGTAGTAGAGAAAATTAATCTAATATAAATCTATGAACAAATCCCAATTGTGATCCAAGAAGCCAAATGGAAATTGTCTAGGAAAACCTAACCCTAACCCTAACTCTAACTCTAACCCTAATTTATTTGATAATAGTAAGACCAGAAATTGAAAAAGGAAAATTAATTGAGGGAGAAAAAAAAAATAAAAGTAAAAAAGTAAAATTAAAAGGGGAAAGAAATACTACTATAGTAAGAAGAAGAGAGGAATCCCAAAGTCCCCCAACAAAGGTGCAGAACAAAGGCAAAGGCCAAAGGCAAAATGAAATGATTACTTGAATGGAGAGGATGGGACCCACTTTGATAATCTTTCCTTTCTAATCTCTCTTAATTTTTTTTGACTTGGGATTGGGTCCCACCTCGGCCTCCATTGTCTTTATGGATTGAATGATAAAAAGAGCACCTCACGTGGACTCTGAACCAAAGGGTCTGTCCAACCACAACTAAAAAAAAGGAGCCCTCCCTCCTTCGTTCATTCACTAATTTTAATCCTTTTTTTTTTTTTTCTTCTCTCCTAAAAAAAAAATAACAATATATATATTAATTAATTAAATTAAATAATTAAAAGCCCTCCCAAGCCCAGCACATCAACAAAGCAATTTTCTTTTCTACAATTTTTTTTGCTTTTTAAAGGTTACCCATATAATTCCCACTCATTATCTTTGTTGCTTAAAGCTTGCCCTCTTCCTCTTATCCTCTCTCTAGCATCAATTTCTCAAGGGGAAGATAAAAGAATTCTTCCAATTTCTAGGCATCCAAACAAAACATACACACACACACAATAAAAAAAGAAAACCATAAAAACCCTCTCTTTCTCTATTCAAAGAAGACCCACAAACACAAACAAATATTAATCTAAAAACCCAAATTCTTTTTTTTTTTTTTAAATAATAAATAACAAAGCCATTAGAGAAACCACATATTTTCATGCTATCATGGAAGGAGGTGATGATCAGCTCCACCACCACCACCACCATCACCATCACCACCGCCCTAACTTCCCATTTCAATTACTTGAAAAAAAAGAAGATGAACCTTGTTCCTCTTCTTCTCCTTACCCTTCTTCTCTCCCTAATATCTCTACTACTGAACCAAACAATAACAATACCAATAATACCCAGCTAAACCGTTCTTCTTCTTCCTCTCTTCAAATTGTTCCTGAACCTTCCAAGAAACCTCCTCCCAAACGAACCTCAACCAAAGACCGACACACAAAAGTCGATGGACGTGGCCGAAGAATTCGCATGCCAGCTCTCTGCGCTGCTAGGGTTTTTCAACTAACTCGTGAACTGGGTCACAAATCTGACGGTGAAACAATCGAATGGTTACTTCAACAAGCTGAACCAGCCGTGATCGCCGCCACCGGCACTGGTACTATCCCTGCAAATTTTACTTCTCTCAATATATCTCTACGTAGCTCAGGTTCAAGCATGTCGGTTCCTTCTCAGCTAAGATCGGCTAGCTATAGTGCTAATTTTCCTTTGCAACAACGCCACCGAACTTTATTCCCTGGAATTGGCCTTGAAACATCCCCATCACCTACACCAACATTTTTGAATTTCCAGTCTAGCAATTTAAATGCAGTGCTACAAGCTAAACAGGAATTGCGAGACACCACTTCTTCTTTGGATTTATCATCTGAAACTGAAGAAAGTTTAGGAAGGAAGCGAAGGCCAGAACAAGACTTATCATCGCAACAACATCAGATGGGCAGTTATTTGTTGCAATCTAGTACAGGGACGATTCCAGCTACTCATAGTCAGATTCCGGCTAATTTTTGGATGCTTGCTAATCCTAATAATCAAGTTATGAGTGGTGACCCAATTTGGACTTTCCCATCAGTTAATAATAGTGCTTTGTATAGAGGCACTACGTCTAGTGGTTTACATTTTATGAATTTTCCTACCCCTGTTGCCTTGTTGCCAAGCCAGCAATTGGGTGGTTCGAGTAGTATTAGTGGGGGTGGAGGTGGCAACAGCGGGGGCGGCGGTGGAAGTGGTGGTAATAGTGGTATTACTGAAGGTCATTTGAATATGCTTGCTGGATTAAATCCATATCGAACTACTGGTATGTCGGAATCACAAGCAAGTGGGTCACACTCGCACTCGCACCACGGCGGTGGTGGCGGTGGCGGAGATGATCGGCATGATACAACAAGTCATCACTCATAAAAACACTATTATCATCATCATCATCATCCCCCACTTGTGTAGTTTGATTTGTATAACACACGTGAGGTTTGATTGTTCTTGAATTTGAGTTTTGTTTTCGTTTTTTTTTTCCCTTCTCCCTATTTTTGGATTAATTATTATTCCAAAATTTTTTTTGTGTGATTAATATGGAGTTTTAGGGTTTGATCAAGGGATGACAATATTATTTATTTAACAAGGGTATTGGCTGGTTTTTGGAAAAAGTCTCATTTTGCTTTCTTTTTCTTTTTTTAATTACTACTACACAATATCTCATCATCATCATTGTTTGTGCAATACTATTTATTTATTTAATTTTAATTAAGCTTTAATTCTGTTGGAGAAATTGAGCAAGTCTCCTACCTAACTGGCAGTTCAATTCTCTTTTCTTTTTTCTCTATTTATTTACATATAAATGAAATACGGGATATGGAATTGTGAAGGGGAAAAGGTTATAAAACAGTGTTACTGCGATGTAGTAGTAAAATTAATTAAAATAATAAGGGAAAAGGAAATTACAGCTTTAATATGTTTTTAGAAAAAAAAGAAAGAAAAAATTGAGTTCATTCTGATTCTAAATCTCTGCCATGAATCTCAAGGTTTACTGCATCAATGATTAAGATTTTTTCAGAGAGATGGGGGGTAATAGGACTGTGGGGTCCAGACCTTATCAGTTCCAGGTGTTGGCTCAGGTGGTGGGTCCCAAATGCTGGGCATTGCCCAAACCAATGTACAATGTCACTGACAAACAGGTGGATCATTCTCTCTCTCTTTTTTTAATTTTTTTATAGAGAGAGAGAGAGAGAGATATGGATTTTTGAAGAGTAGTTGTTTTGCTGGCACCATTGAGATCGGTGGTGGGTGTTAATGACCCTACTTATAAGAGAGGAATGGCCCCCACTCTTTTTTTTCCTTTTTATTAATCTGGACCGTTTGTTAATTTTGGTTGGGACCCAGTTTTCCTTGATGGGCACATTGAATGATTGGGTCTCACTGAGAAATTTGTGGAATCTGGAGTTTCATTCGAATCATACCCCAACTTGTTACTGTCTCCTTCCAATCTCTTCGTTTCTCAAACCCTTTTCTTTCTATCTTTCTTTTTATTTCCTTCTTGCTATTTGCTAGTTGGCAACTTGAGCTTTTTCTTTTACAAGAAATGTTGATGTGTTATACGTGAAATTATTAATCTTTTATGTTACGAAATATCCTTGAATTATTATTTTATTTTATTTTATTCAATAGTTAATTACGAATATAAATACTGATTTTAGCTCGTTTCAATAAATAATTATTCTATCCGTTCTTAACGAATCAGGTAAAATCATTTTTATGGGACTACACATGTTATATCTATCTTGAACTCATATATATATATATATATTAATTTTTAACTTTATTTATATAGTTGTTACTATATACATACATATTTGTAAATATTTATTTTTCACTCTTAAAAATTGATTGAGTATATCCAATACGACCACTTCAATATAACATAAGTATTTCAAAACCGACCCATAGTGTTTTGCTCCAAACATTAAGAAGAGAGAGAAATTTTTTCTTTTTTTCAGTCTTTTTAATGGCCTAATGAAAATTCATATATGAGCAACTCCCAAAATTTATGGATGGTTATTAATTTTTTTTTGTTGTTTTCTAATGTTATAGATGAACATCTTTATTATTATTGACAAAAACTGGATTTGTTTGAATGAGATTTCAAAATAGTAGGGGGTGAAGGTTTATATAATTATGGAAACTACCCTTTATATGAAAGTGAAGAGATAAGGAGATGAAAGGGGGAAAATTATCAACCCTTTGTTCAAACAAACAAGTAGGAATTGTAATTTATTTTATATTTTTATACATTATTATTAAATATATAAGAAGATGCATATAAATTTATGACTATACTGAATTTAAATATCATTAGATAATTTTTTTAAGAAGGATGATTTTTGAAGGAAAAAAAATAGTAACTATGAGGATTAATAGTGTATCTCCAACTCCAATTAAAACCAAATTATCTTTCACACATATTTATAAGTCAAGATTATAATACATACATTATTCTAAAAAAATATATATAATAATGCATAAATATATTTCTAATATTAGGGGGAAAATTAAAGTGGAATAAAAGTCTGATTTAAACTCATCTTATTCACTGTCTTATTGTTCTAATTAAAGTCAATTTAATTAATTGTTGCATTTCCTTTTAGGGTGTATTTCCTATCCCATGGAAGAACAAAAATTTGCAAATCCTAATTTCTTAATTAGGGATCAGCCGCACATAAATTTAAATTTTGTTATCTTAATTATATCCAAATATATTAAAAAGAAAATTTGGTAAGGAAACATGTTAAAATTAAAAAAAAAAAAAAAGCATAGAATATTTTTACAATACAAAATTCAAAAAATGAGAATTTTTACCTTTAGAAATAAAAATAAAGTTCTCAATTAATTGTAGAAAAAAAATTAAAAATAATATAATTTCATCCAATTTATTTATATATATATATATATTTTTTTTTTGTAAAATCATTCATCAACCATATATACGTCTACAATTCTAAATAAAATTTGTTACTTGAAAGCATTGGAGTAGTAGTGCCCCCTCAAGGACATTAATCCAATTGAATAGCAAATGTTTTTGCATTTATTATTATTTGGTATATGCGTGGGAAAATGGTGTCAAACCCATCATAGCTAAAAAGAAACCATTTCTCTTTCGTACTCAGATTGCACATGGATATGAGCCATTTTGCTACAACCAAATGGGCCCTCCAAGAAAATCTTGTATCCCTAAAATAGAATGATTAGACCTTCTAATCCATTTCTTGTTATATATACTTAACAAACAAGTCGGCACCTGTTTAGGAAACAACTCTTTTTTTTAGGTGCTTAGACTCTATTAGATTCTATACAATTTGGCCCATAAAATCTCTTAATTCCATCTTGATTTGTTAAGATTAATTTGGGCCCATAAAATCTCTTAATCCCTTCTTTGATTTGATGATTATGTTGTTTGATACACAACCATGTGCTTGCGTTCTGGCATTTAGGCTGCAGGTTGGTTGTTAGCATATAACATATTTGTGGGTCAAGACCCACCAAAACAACATTTCCAAACCCACACCTCCAATGTTTTGTGATTGATCTAACTTTGGAGTACACCCATATGGTGCCACATTTCGATGCTTTACTTTCAAGTCACTGTTTAGAACTAAAATTCACTTAAACACGTCAATTAGAATTAACAACTTTAGATTATGTTAATTAGAGATTCTTTATTTTAGTTTTGCCAATATTGAATTGATTAAACAATGCAATCAATTTAATCCAATTTATGGTATGTAGGCAACGGAGCATCTTCAACTATCAATTATGAATTTGTACAAGAAAAATAACCTAATTTTTTGATATATAAACAGTTGACACCATTAACTTTTGATCAAAGTTCTATTATATAGACTATAAAAACCATTAATCAAGGATTGACATATAAAGTGAGCTGTCAATCTTAGAATGAATACTTATATTATAAGAAACCGTTAATTCAAATTGGTGGTACCACAAATTTGAAGTAAAAAAGGAAGTTTTATTGAAATGAGCAATACAATCTATACAATAAATTTACAACTCTCTTTATAAGAGCTCTTACTAGGATGACTTGGTAATTACAAAAAGAAAGTAAAAAACTCTAAGCTATTAAGGTAGTTTACAAGAGAGCTGGGTTCACTATATGCATCTGGACTCATTATTATAAGTATGAATTTATTTATATAAATTACTCCAAATCTAGGTCTTACTAAAAATTTGAGCTCAACTATCATTTTTAATTCAGTGTTAACTATCACGAAACTGATCAATCAATAATTCAATTATCGAATGTTCTACTTATTATATACTTAATTTGAAATTAAATTACTTACGATTTCTTCTCTTTATAATATTTTAAATCGTGAATTTCTGAATTTGATTTTTTTCTCAAAGAAAAGAAATGCTAAAATTACTATGGCATAATAAAGGCCATAACAGTACAACAACTCTTACAATCAAATTTAATCCAACAAATAAAAGGATTTATGGACCCACAGGTCCACATTTTATCTACCTTCAATGGGTTAAAACAGACGGGGCTTTAAACCCGAAGTACAACTAGCTCTAAGGTTTACACAGATCAAATTACAATTGAACTCTTGTCCTCGCATTCAAAAACTTCTTTCTCCTTGCCCACTGCCTCCACTTATGGCTGAAGGAAAAATTGAAACAAATGAAAGATCAACGACCAATCGATTGGACTAAATCAAGAAGACATGCACTGATAGAGCTTTACGTTTGCCCAAAGAATTCGTGTATTTGATTTTTTTTTTTTTTTGCCAAATAATTCGTGTATTTGATTTGGGCATGTATAAAATATTTATTAAATGAACTCAGAGGTGAAATGAAATGCCCTATGAAATGAAAGGCATGAAAAATGATTCCCTCTTTCATCATTGCAGCATTTAAACCAAGCAATAGCTCCTCAAGGCAATCACTAGTTTGGTGCCCACACATTTAATAGTACCTTTGGTCAATGTGTCCCCAGTACTTATCCATAACAATGCATGCAGGGAAATTGAGTAGAGGCTGCAAGATGAGTGAAAGAATCTTTTATATTAGTTAATCTGCATTTCAGAATTTGGCTCCTCATGTGTAACGCCAATGTCATTTCAACAATAGTAATGATCCTAGTTCTAGCCACAATACATAGAGTAACGGAATTCCTTTGGTGTTTTAGAACATGCATCGATGTTTGGAAAATTTTTTTATGCATTGGTGTAAGTTTTTGTCTTTATAAAATCAGTATGTGAGGAAATATTTAGTTACTAATAATGGCTTTTATATTTTTTTAACGAAAAGACTTGCATATTATTTTTTTAAATGTTATTGTTGGGAATTTATGTAAAAATTTAAATAATTAGTCTGATCTATTTTTCAATTTATATTTTTAAGTTAGTAAGAATCCTAATCTCTTGGTTTGTTTTTATTTAGTTCCTTATCTTCTCTTTTCAGTTTTTTAGATCATGTTCTTGTTAGTGCTAATAATATATACTTTTATTAAGCTAGTTTGTTATAATGTAAAGCCTATTTAAAGGCATATTAAGCACTTTAATAATATATCAGTTTATTTTTCTACCATCAATCCTCTATTCTTTTGTGCTATTTCTAAAATTCAACAGTTATTATGTTATTTAGTTGTTATCTATATTAAGTATAGACAAAATTTAATGTATATAAAAAGAGAAATTATTACATATGATAAGAGCATAATATCTCTCTAGTTATATAAAAGTAAATTCATGTTCACTTGGTGCGAGCTATATTCATGTGAGTTCATCTTTATATGACTAGAGAGAACATGTTCTTACCATACCTAATAATTTTTTATATAAAAAAATGAAGCATAAAACTTATCTGTGAAAAGGCAAGTTGATTATCGATCCACTTAACTGAAATTATATATAAGGTATAATACATATTTTCCTTTAGTATTTGGTACCGTTGGTCATTCTGCCCTATGTCCTTTTAAAATAATCAATTTAACTAATCAATTTGATAAATGTTAACTGCTAACTCTCTAAATATCTAGTCAGCACAGAGCATGATGTCACTCCCAAACTAATCGAGGAAAATGAAAATGATTTTCTTCTTACCATTGTTAAACCCACTCAAACCCTACACCCATACACACAAAAAACAAGCCTCACAAGAAAACCACACCAGATGTGCTACCCAACCATGGCCTTTGCTCTCTCACCATCGAGCCACCACCGCCACTACCACCACATCTTCCAATGTGTCCCATCTAGGGTATTAAATAATGGCCAATACGTTACGTATCAGCCGTTTCGTAGGGGATTTTTGAGGGATCCGATACGTTATTTATCCGTTATGATATTACTAATGGGAATTAGCACTAAATCAGTACTGAATCATCTGATACACACTGATACAACTGTTATTTAACGATACGGGTGTGACATATCAATAAAAAAATATTATTCTTATATTATTATTTTTTATTAAGTAAATTATAAATATATTGTTTAAAAGACATTATTTTATATTTGTTCTATTTTATTAATATAAATTATTGGGATATTGTTTTTTACATTATTTATATTTCAATATATTTAGAATATTATTGATAATTTTTTACAAAATTCATTTTTTTGTATAAAATTTTCATTTATGGCTATAAATAATTGATTGAATTTTACAATTTAACCATGTTTTGTTTTTATATATTTATTTTAAAAAATTTAAATAATAACTTTGTATAAATTCTAAATAAGTTTAATAGCAGACAAGACAATTCAGATCTTTTTCAACACTCTTTTTGTTAGTAATTAATTAATGTTATGGTATATATTTTTTTTAATTTTATTTTATTTACTTAAAATATTGAGGATTTTTATCACCTTATTCATCTTAAATAAGGTGTTTTTTTTTTTCTCATGACTTAATAAAATAAAATTGATTTATTATTATTAGTTATGTAATTTGAATTTAATTTATTGTTATTATTTATGTAAATTAATTTTTTTAGGCATAATTATGCTTATTTAAGTGTTAATTAATTTAATGTATTATATTTTGGACATTACATTTTATTTCTTATTGAATTATATTAGTTTGTTAATCATTTTTAAAAATTCACGATAGCAGCAGTCGATTCAGACCGATTCAATCCAATTTTGTTATACCAATTTTGATACTAATATAATACATAAAACTATTATTTAATACCCGGATCCCATCTCCTACTTCTACTGCTACTTTCTCCACCACCGTCACAACCTTTGTAACTACAATTACTAGTCCTGGCCAATCAACATCATCATCATCATTATCATCATTATCATTAGCACTGGCGAGATAGTTATACAGGGCAAAGAAAAAGAACTCATCCCTAAACTCTTCATTCACTTGACTGTGCAAAGCCTTAGACTCTAAACACCAGAACCAACAGATCCTTTTGATTCTTCTCCATACTCTCGCATTTATTCTAGTTTCTCTATTTCAATTCACAACTCGAGCTCCCGAATTGCCAAATTCAAATTCATGTTTGATTCTCCAAATTTTGATGAAATAAAAATGAAAAAAAAAAAAGGAAAATAATTCTTGTGAGTTGGGTAACTCAGGATTCCACCCAAGTTTCAAGTTTTAGAAGGAAAAAGTACTAAAATTGTGAGGATTTCAAATGAAAAGAGTTGAAACTTTGAAGATTTAGAAGGAAAAGGAAATATTTGGAGGAAGCAAGCAGTAATTATTTTCAATTCTCAAAACCCACGAATCTCTCTTTAATTTCTTATCTATCTCTCTTTCGTCTAAAATTTCTCTCCTTTTTTTCTTTTGCATACCTGAGTTTTCTCATTTTAATGGTTTCTTCAGAAGCAAAAATGGAAGTCCTCGTCATCACTTGTTTGTGTTGCTCGAAATTTCTCATTTTGGTCAATGAAGAAGGATCCTAATATTGAATAAGCCCTCTCACAAAACCATACATGGATAGTCAATAATCAAATAAAAAATATAATCCTTAGATACCCAAACCAAGAGGTACATATTATCAACATTTCTAATCAAACTCCAAGGATCAGTTGATATTAGCTCAAGAAGTTTAAAGCATAATCTACATTTGGTGTTTCTTGAGGTACTTAATAGTTGAAGATGCAACATTTGAAGTAGATTAAGGGGAGAACTATTGTTGATTGATCACGCAATCGAAGATTGTGATTTGTGATTGAGTGCTTAGGGGACTTGAGGTGGACTCAAATTTCTTGTCTTTCTTGTCACTTCCATCGAGTATCCTATCACCGGATGATTTCTGGCCCATAGCTTGGATTCATGTGTGAGAAAGATATTTGAGTTTGACTATAAAAACCAGTAATAGTTTTTTTTTTTTTTTTTTTATCCTTATTTCATTAATTTAGAGAGATTTTTTTCCTTATTTCATTAATTTAGGAAGAGGCAATATAGTAATTGCATATATATATTGATCAAAAAATTATTGACAGCATCTAAAAAAAGTCTAACAAAGTTAATTTTTTTCATATTAGCGAGAGTATAATGTACACTCTCTCAACTTAGATAATTAAAAAGTTAACAGTTAACATTTATCAAGTTGAAAAGTGAAATTAGTTATTTTAAAAAATTCAGAAGACAAAATGACTAATTATATAAAGTAAAAGGTAAAAAATATGCATTAAGCTTATATATAATATAAATTGATGTGACATTTTAATGATTTAATAATAATATAAATTGATTATTTAATTTTTTTTTAATTTTCCCTTTATATGTGAAAAACTAAAAAAAAATATGATATTTATATAATTTATTAGATATGAAATTACCTTTAAAAGCAGGCTTTTCTTTTAAATTAATTTTTTTTCCATCAATGTCTTATAATATGATAAACTGTATGTCATTAACAACTTGAAATTGTAGAGTTATCGTTAAATTTTAAGAGAATAATATTAAGAAAGTAATTTTAAGAAACCAAGTAAAGTAATATATATATATATATATATATATATATATATATATATATATATATATATATATATATATATATATATATTATAATTATAGCAAAAAATTAATTCGACTTTTAAAATAGAAATTTCAATTTTTAGAATTATATAATTTGACATCAATTTTTTTTTTAAGAATATATGCTGCGTAAGCGATTTTTATCAAAGATTTTGTATGAAATTAAGCCATTAATGCCATCTCTGAACCAAAATTTTTTATTTGGTATAATTTTCATATTAAAATAATACAATTTCAATACTAACTATTATTTCATCTCCAATCTACCGAACTAAATATTACACTAAAAAGAATATTTCTTATAATATTCTCTTTTATTTATTATATTTTAATTCTATAAATTTAAATTAGTTTCCCACTCATTTTTTAAATAATAATTAATATTAAAATAATAATATTTAATTACATAATCAACATTTAAAAATTAATTATTAAATAAAAATTATTTTTATTATATTAAAAATTAGACATTACAAGTAATATAAAATATTTTACAAAAATTAGGCATTATAATTGAAAACTTGAATCTAAGCGATGCTTCAAATCACAATATTGTAAGTATTGTTATTATAGTTGTTTTATAATATTTAAATTATTGTCGTATATGTAATAAGAAAAATTGTCCTTTTTATTATATTCATATTTATATGTCTTTTATTTATACAGTTAAGTCAAGTTAAAATATTATTGGTAGAAGACCCAAATTACAAGAAATGATTCAAATTTGATTATGTGTGCGTAAGGGTTCATAGTGTGGCCCATTTTTAAAGATATTGAGAAATTTTCAAATAAGAATATTAACGATTTAGTATCTCGATTTTAATTTTCAAATGGTAATTTGTTTCATTTCAATCAAATTCCTCTAGTGTAGGATCTCTCCCATCGCCATCTTCCGGTTTATCTTTATTTAACCTTACTATAATTGATAAAAAAAATTGGTGCAACATCAATTGCACGACCTATGGGATTAAAAAAAAAAAAGGAAAAAGAAAAAATGGTGAACAACTTACAAAACTTATTCAACAAAATCAACAACTTGTTGAAATTTAAAAAAAAAATTAAAGTAGCTCGGATTCACAAAACATCATGAATTTCAAATGTGAAAATTAGTTGTGGCTGAACTTAAGAAAGAGAATAAAATTTTATTAAAAGATTTGAATTCCATATCCTATTTGAACTTATGTGAATTTATTTATAGTAAATAAATTAAAGTTGTGCAAAAAAGAGCTCAAAGACACACATCTCAAGGAGGCTCTTAAAGCCGAGAATACGAAGATGAAGCTGAGGGATCTCAAAACCCTTCAAAGGTTTTTAGCCAACATAAATGATTTCTTAGAGTATTAAATTAATGCTTTAATTTATATTGTATTCTTTTTAACATTTGGATTGTATTTTTCACTTTTATATCAGTGTTTTTTTAATTTATATGGTGCATTTTTTTAAAACTTTATCTAAGTGTTTGTTTTAACTCTATGATATTTTAATTTCAGTATTATTAAATTTTAATGTTTGAATGTGCTTTTTTTATTTCTTCTATTTTAATTCCATACATTTAAATTAGTTTCCTACTTATTTTTTAAAAAGTAAATAATATTAAAAGAATAATACTTAACCTCATAATCAACGTTTAAAAATTAATTATTTTCTAAAACATTATTTTTAGTATATAAAAAATTATTTATATTTTAATTTAAATTCTAGCATATTGTAAATTTAAATTAAAAAACTAAAATATATATATATATATATATATATATATATATATATATATATATATATATATATATATATATATATATATATATATATAGCCTAAATTATCCATTTAATATATATTAAAATTAATTATTTAAAACAAAAAAAATAGACAACACCAAATTTCGTGTTGTCTACAGTACTGGTTGGAATGAGTTCAATATGATTTTTATATCAAATTTAGTGTTTTAGTGACACATTCGATTATTAAATTTAGTGTTTTAGTAATACATCGTGATTATTAACTCCTACGATTTTACAAGTTATAAACAGAAAAATAGTCAACTTATATATAAATTTTAAATTAAGTATGATCAAGCTAAAATCTCATTTTTAATTGTGAAATCAATAAAATTTTATGAGTTTAAAATAAAATCTTATAATTTTAATATTTATGTATTTTAATATTTGATGAGGGATAAAAGTGACTCTCAAGAGAGGCTTGGACCCTCATAAAGCCCAAGCCCATCGCATCCTCCAGAGACCATCATAAATGGAAACAGGGCCCATTGGCCGGACCCTCGAACGATCCAAGTCCAAAAGTCTTCGGTCTAGATGCTGCTCCCCTCCTTCGTCCGCCGGATGATTTGCTGAGCAAGTAAGGGCCGAAACCCTCTGATGACATGTCCAGTCATCCAGCAGGAGGATCAGTCCTTAGACAATCTACACCATACCCTGATACCCCCATTACTAGACATCCCTAGGAATGAGTCAGGGAACGTGCGCCTGCTATCGACTTTTACCAACCAGCATGGTCGAATGATAGAGGATATCCTTCCTCAAAAGAAATGTGTCAGACGTACCTAACCCAAAATTCATACAAAAGGGGAAAGAAAAGTCTAAGCACAGGTAGTTGGAAATCTGCACTCTCTCATCTCTTTTCTTTCACTAAAATTCTCTGAAGAAAAGTCTAACTTGACCGTCGGAGGGTTAAAGCCAAGCAAAAGGTCTGACACCTCTCTGATCCTTTCTCTTTTCCTTCGCAGACATCAGTCTCAGGCATCAGGCCCAAGCCCAAGAAGAGAAGATCCAGCCCATTCCCTTTCGTATTGATCAAGTCTGATTAATATTTATACTTCAAAATTTAATTTTATTATATATTATAAAGGCTATTACCAATTATTTATTTTGAAATTATTGTAAATTTTCAATTTTTTAAGTATTAATTTTAATTAATTATAAATTATTATTAAATAATAATTTACACGTTAATATACATACGTAAATGAGCAACAAATTCATTATTAATATATATTACTTTTAACTATTAACTATTACATATATCTAAAATTGGAATTAAGTTTTAAAGATAAATAATTTACCAATTTGTTATTTTATTGAAGTTATTCTTATGGAAATGTCTTAATAATACAAATTACCTTTAAAAATAATATAATTTGAAATTTATATATTAACATTATATTAAAAAGTTTAAATATGATCATATTTAAACATGGATATATATAGTTTTTAAAATTTATTTTATATATTTTGTAAATTCTTAAAATTTTACGATATGAGTTTATAGACTCATTTTTTATTTTAGATTAAAAATGCAAATTTAACAATTTGTAAGACGCAAAGTCTATATCTTATTATTGATATGCTATTAAAGTATTTAGTAGATTAAAATTGTGTTGGCCTTTGAAGTTAAATTTAGAAAAATTTTATTATGTCAGTTGTTTCAAAATATTTATTGTTGCACCTAAAATATAACATTTCTTATAATCTCCATTTTTATTTCTAAATTGAAACAAATAATTATATTTAATTTTATATATTTATTAAATAATTTAATATGTGTATTTGATTTTTTTTTTTTTGTTCAGTTCACTATCTAAAAGATAAAACTATAAATAATTATAGTTATAGTATTTGCAAAATTTTTTTATAACAAAACTATAAAATAGTAATATATTATATCAATAAACATTCAGAATTATTCACATTAAAAAATAAAATTTTCTTTTATTTTTTTTTTCACATTATAATGACTATGAAGTTATTGTTAAAATTTTTACAAAATTTAATTTAAGGTAATATATTGGAGTTTTCTTTATTTTTCATAAAAAAATATTATTTATTATTTTGGTGGAAAAGTTTTATTATGTATCCGTTTTTTTTTTTTAATTATTATACATGTGGGTTGGTGTATGTAAAGAGTAATAAATAACATAAATATTTAATAGTTGGTCTTTTATTAATCATGGTTAAATTATATAGGTCCCTCATAGAATATATTAAAAAAATATGAGACCCACTATTAATAATAATTTTAATGAGATAAAAACACATAAAATAAAAAATATATATATTTGCGTATTTTTACTCAAAGAGACAAAAGAGTTATATTAATTAAAATAACTAATCAATGATTGATATTGTACCAGTTAACCATATGCACATAATGTATATAATAATTTTTTCTTGGAAAAGATGTAAGGTACCTTTTTTTTCCTTCTCCAAAAGAGGTTAGATTACCTGGAAATTGAATGTTGTTATCCAAACTTTGTACTATATTTTAAATTTGGTATGAAATCTTATCAATTTGATAACTAAACTTTTATTTTGTAACAACTGTAAATTACTCATTAATTTCTGATTATTTTATCCGTATGTAGAAATTAGAAATTTACATGGTAGACATCACATCATTTAAGTAGTGAATTTTATTTTTTTTATCTTAGTCATACTCCACTAGCGGCGGATTTAGAAAAATTGGTCAATAAGGGCAATATATATGTACACATATATGTATATATATATAATTACATTAAAACACAATAAATATACATTATACAAATAAATATAAATATAAATATGAAAAATATTATTTTATAAAAAATATAATTAAAATTTAGACAAAGAAATAAAACTAATAATTAGATTTAAGGCATTTATTTATTTTTAACCATAAAAATTTGTTAGCAAATTATTTTTAACAAATTTTTGCATATTATTAATATTTTTTATATTTATATTTATTTGTATAATTTATATTTATTGTATTTAATTATATGTATATATTGGCACATTCACTAGATTTTCTGAATTTATCATTGATGGTATATGACTATAATAAAAAAAAATGATCTACTACTTAAATGACATGGTAATTAATTGTCTATCATGTGGATTTTTAATTGCCATGTGTGTATGAAATAATAAAAAATTAATGAATGACTTACAGCCACAAAATCAAAAAATAATTATTAAATTGATACAAATTGAAGTTTAGTACCCAATTTGAAATATAATTCAAAATTTAGATACCAAACAAATAATTAACCCATATGTGTACTTGTTGTTTTCAAATAAAAAGTCACATATTATATGTTAAATCAGAATTGAATTAAAATTTTAAATAACATAATATATTTATTATTTATATGCTAAATATGATGTACATATAATTAAAATTAAACAATAAATTATTCCTGATATATATGAGTAATGTATATTACATATTTTAAATAAATATCATAATCAATTAAATTTTAAAATTTTTAAATGAAAAGTAAAATAATTTTTATTACACATTATAAATAGTCCTTATAAAAAATATCTCATTTATAAATGACTCAATCTACTCCATGAACTATTTCTAATTTTTTCATTAAATCGACTGAACCGGTCTGCCAATATTGTGTGTACCTATAGGTACCATAAAGGAGCTTAAAGCATGCATGTGTGATGTCGATACCCTTTTTTTTTTTTTTTTTTTAAAATATATATAATATTAAATAACATAAAAACTCCTTTTTCAATTTATTGAATAATTTGGCAAAAAAAAATATTGAATAAATAAAATGACTCAAAAGGGCATCTATGTCATTTTCATGTCACAAACGAATGAACAGTTACGTATCAAATCATTTTTATACATAATTTTATTCATTGTCTTATGATATCACGTTATTCACAACTCATAAAACCCTAATATTGGAATTTTATTTTTCTTGGTATAAGATCTAATATTCATTCTTATTTTTTTTTTATATGTCATCTTTAAAATAAATAAAATTCATATTCTTTTTAAACAAATTTCTTAATAAATCACTTGTCATTGTTTAAATTAAATTATTGCTAAATTTATAACCTTACTAATTTTGTATTTCTTTATGATTTTAAATTTGTAACAGCTTGTGTTATTGTAATATTTTTCCCATTTAAAAACTTGAATTTTATATAAAAAATTTAATATATTTAAATTTTATTTTGCGATTAATTTTCATACATAAAAAATTAATATATAATTGATAAAATCCAATTATTTTAATCTCTAATATTTTAAATTAAATTATACTACTTTAATTCTTAAATTTAAAAATAATAATAATTACAATTTTTTAATTATTAAATAAAGTTTAAACATATTTAATTTATTTTGTTTTCCTTTTTCGTAGACATAAAAAAAAAACAAAGAAAAAAAAATTGTGAAAATCCAGGAGAAACTGGGGTGATAATGGATATTTCACAGTAAAACAACTCCCCGTTGGAAGAGACAAATGATGCGTGTGCGTGTGTGAGGGAGAGAAACCAAGACCTCAACCTGTTACTGACTTTTGCTTTTGAATCCTATACCAAACAGAAACAGCATTAGCATGGATAGTGGTGATAAGGGTGAAGATGGTAAGAGTGGTTAAGAATTGGTGGAGCCATTCAAAGACTGTAGTTCTTATCTGGTCTATTTGCATAATCCTTTCCTTCTCTTTGCTCGAACTGGCTCTAAAACATTCCTCACCCCTTAATTACCCCTCTTCTTCTTCAGGTACGTTCCCTCGTGTTTTCTTTCTTTAATCTGACATATATAGATGACTAATTAATGAGATCTTTCTTTGATCGATGCTTAATTATCTCTAATTATGTTTTTGAGCTTTTATAAAGTTAAACCCTCACGCTATATTCAATTTATGAGTTGCCGGTAGTAGAAATTGATTGCAATTTTTTAATTTATTACTTAATGATTATTGAATTTGCTTGAGTCGAATAGACAGATTTGTTTCTAAAATGGAATTTTTGGTTATGCAAGTTCATGGGTAAATTTTCTTTAGGCCAGATTTTTTTTTGTCTTCTCTTGATCAAATCTTAGTAAATGAAATAGAATGAATTTCGTCAATTTTTTTTCTTAACTTGAATTTGATTGGAATCAAATTTGTAGTCTGAATTCCTAGAAATGATGGAATGGTACTACTGACTACTTGGTGAATTCTTGAATCAGATTCTCCTATTTCAAATATGGAACAAAGATCTAGATTGTATGATAAAATGGCAAGGGACTTGGATGAGAATGGACCAACTTTCCTAAAACATGGGGAGACATCTCAGTCATTATCTCTTTCAGATATTTTCACTCTGAAGGATGGATCTGTAACACCTGTACTTAAGGTAAGCATATGAGTGAATTGAACTTTAACCTATAAAAATGTTATTCCTTATCTCTGTTTTCTTGAGAATTGACTGGTAACCTTGTTTTCTGTGTGCAGGAAGCTAACCCTCCTGTCCGGGCTAATGTATTGTATCTAAGCCCAGAATACTCTGTGCCCATCTCGTAAGCATGAAACATTTAGTCCTGGTTCTCATGCTTCTTTTGGTTTATTGGTGTTTCTTTCATGTTTGATAAACATGTTGTGATTTGGAGTGTATATAGCTAGGGATCTAGGCTTATTTCATGTAAGTCCTAGCCAGTGCATTGGTAAAACAACATTAGCCATTCTGTAAAAAAAAAAAAAAAAAAAAAAATCAATTGAATGTTTTGAAATAGAAATAGAAATAGAAATAAAACAGAGAGGGGAGGGGGACGGAAGAAAAGAAAAGAAAAGTCGTGACATGGCATGACATGTTTGACTTTAATATGTTTTTGGCAATCTATCTTCATATGTGTAGAGGAGATTGCCGCACTCTATTTCAGCAATAAGCAGAAAACATCTAGCACCTTTATTCTCATATGGTGTCATAGAAGGCCTGTATATCTATCAGCTAATCAGTTACAATTGTTGGGGAAAAAAAAAAAACAGTGTGATTGGATGAGCTTATTATTGATTTTCAAGTGGCTGAACTCACTTAACTGAACTTTTTTCATTCTTCACACAGTTATTTTTCAAATAATATCCATTAGATGGTCAGTGATCCCTGTGAAAACTTGGCATGTAGCAGAGCTTTTATTCACTTCAGAAAATTTTTCCTTATTTTGGTATAATTTCATTCCAATGGCATTCTTTTTTGGAAATAAATTGTTTATCAGCATTAAAATTACAACTCACAGCCATCACCAGTGTTACTCAGTCTTGTGTAATCAGTTTGGCGAAGTCCTATTTATGCCACATTATCTTCTTGCAAACCAAATTGGCGCCATATGTTAGCCCATTTAAGGCTAAGTAATGAAAAATTTTCATGGCTAAATTTTGTTTCCATGATGCTGGAATCATCTCTAGGACAATCAATTTATGAGTTTGAACCCCCTATCAGAGCCTAATTAACCAAAAAAAAAATTCATGACTGGCTGCTCAACATAATTTGAATGCTTTTTGAAGCATTATTGATAGTTTTTGTACCTTTTATGTGGTTGGATATGTTCGCATCACATGGCTAAATTTATCTGGTCTTGCTGCTTTTTGTCATATGGTACATCTTTATTGGGCTTTTGAAAAATTCTACATAATTGTATAGTTTTTGGATCAAATTTGCATGCACATGGCCCGACACTTAATTGTTGTCGATTAAATGGACAAAACAAATTAGTGTAGTTGCATGAGATATGCCCATCTAATTTGTTGGATTTCTATTTAGCCTGATGCAATGCTGCTATCTGTTTTTGTTTTTTAACTGGCTTGCAAATTATGTGACTAGAACTCATCTAATAATGCTCTTTATTGGATGGAAAATATCCCAGTCTTACCACACATTAGCTCAAGTCCTTGATTTGCAAATGAGGATTGTGATTCCTTTTTTGGGGAGGAGATAGGAATGGGGGCTAAGAAAAGTCTAGGGAAATTTGATTACTGAAAGAATTTGTATATTTCATGAGATTTGTGCAGCTCTGATTGTTTTTACTGCATGCTTAGCAGCTGATTGTATCAATATTTCCAGTGATATAATGTGCTTGTCTTTATTGATACTCCAGTACATTTTCTTTTTGTTTCCTACATAATGTCTGAGCTTCTTTGGAATTTCTATTAAATATTTCATTTTCATTGATTGATGATTAAAATAGTATACTTTTGCTTGGCTGCCACAGGGAGGCTGTAAAGCATGTATTCAGCCCATACTTTGATAAAAGTAAGTAATTGTTTGGCCTACCTATTGATGTTAATGTTGTTTGTGAAATTTTGAGTTAGTAGTTCATTTAATTCACATGAAAAGAAAATTGCAGATTTTGTTGATTTATTAGATTATATTAAGTATTTGTATCTTTTTTAATTGTTGCCGTGCTTACATGTGTTTTGGTTAGCGATTTGGTTTCAGAACTCTAGTTTATACCATTTCAGCATGTTTCATGCCTCACATCATATTTTACCTGTTCCTGCAACGGAAGATGAGGTAAATAGCCTATGGAACATTGATTTGTTTCTTTACTAGTCAAGGATCAATATAAATCTTGAACCTTTTTTATTTTGTCAGATTGAAGCTGAAGCAACTGCTGTTGGAGCAGTTGCGGAGGGCCTCTGTCCCTTAAAAATTGTCTTGGATAGAGTGGTGTTGACCTCAACTGGTGTCCTCCTGGGATGCTGGCAGGTTGCTTTCAATTAATTTTTTGTGTTTTTTTTTTTCACTGCTTCCTTCTTAATGAGTTGCGACTTGTGAGCATCTTGATCCATCTATATGGCTGGATATCATTTACGATTGTATTGATATTCTAAAAATCGCGAGTCTAGATGTTTTTCTGTAATCAAAAGTCATCAAAGAAGTGAAACTCTTCACCCCTGTAATCAAGACAAATTTTATGATATTAAAATCATTTGGAGTTGCACTCCTATCTTACTTGTAGAGCTGATGGCATTCACCGCAATGCATAGTTGGTAACTATCAGATACAAAATAATGGAGCCTGCCCAAGATAGAGAATATTGTGTGGAATCTTCCATTGTTAGTGGTTAAGCTTTTGAAGTTTCTAAACCCTGAAAGTAGAGAAATAAATATATGACAAGAGAAACCTACAAAAGAGGAAAGAAATTATTTTCTTTTCACTTTCATAACCACATAATCGTCTGGTTAAGCTTTGGCCCAATTTCTTTTATTCCTTTTTCCTCATACAAGCTTAAATTAAAAACTTGAACTTCCCCTTTTTTCTTCCTTGTATTGGTGTTTCTTGAGAAGCTTTTTCTTTCTGTACTTGCACACTTATTTTTTATTGCATCAAGCATATGGTAAATCTTATAATTTGAGTGCCAATATTTGTGTGACATAGATCTGCGTAGCATCAAAGAATGATTCTGAAAAGTATTTCACTGCAATGCTTTTATTTTTTATTTTTATTTTTTTGTAGGTGGTCTCTGGACCTGATCCTGTAACCATTCGTTCTAAATTGAGAACTGCACTTCCACATGCTCCTGAAAAGCAACTTGTAAGAACAGTGTGAATTTTTTATTTCTGTCGTAAAAGTAGGCACAAGACAAGTTACATTTTCTGAGAGAATCAGGGAGAGTCCCTGTAGCTTGTGGTGTTAAACAAAACATGTTGCCATTGGGCCCCATCATATTAGGACCTCTGTGGTCAGAATCGACCTTAAGATTTGAAAATATGTGAATAATCATTGTCATTTTTCCCCTCTAGCTTTGTACAATCTCTTTTCCTTGCATTTTCATGCCTGACAATGAGCTTTGAAACCTGAAATGTCAAGTAAAATCTTTTCTCTATAGGGCACCTCTACTAGCACTTGGCTATTCCAATTTTTTTTTTCTTTTGTATGATTCAGCGACTGATAGTAAAATGCATCACATTCTGTTATTTTTATTCAAGATGATCAGAGATGGTGTTGCATCATATGCATCCTCTTCAGGAATTTATTGATGCTGTATGGTGGCACCTCTGTAAATGTCTTGGCCTCTTAGATATTAGATACTACCTGATTGAATGTCCTTTGCTTAGATCTATATTACTTGGCTCCGCCTTCTTTAGGCCAGCAACAATATGGATAAGGAATAATCAATTTGATGCCAATTGCTATTGAAACTCTAATGTTCATGCCACTTGCTAATTTGTGGTTATTTGCTGCTGCAGTATGATGCTGCTATTCTTCATACATCCTTTGCAAGGCTTCTGGGTCATCCCAAAGCTTCACCCATGGTAAGCTTCTCACATGGTTTCTGTATTCAATTGTTTACTTAAAATTGCAAGATTTATATGGAAAATTACACGTAGCAATGATAATATAGTAACTTTAGTAACTCTTAAGAGGCCTATGAAACGAATTTGTGTTGTTACCTCCAGGGCTGATAAGAACGAACTTACTTTTATGGGTATAAATAAACACTTGCCTATGATCTGAAATCACTAGGATGAGGATAAGTATTGGAGATTCTGAATTTAAGTATGATTTGCTTTATTTATATCTAACAAGGGCAATCAAAAAGTTAACTGCTGAAATTCTGTTTCTGTTCTGGGGCAAAGGGATGCAGGTAATGGGTTTCAGTTGCAGACTTCTGACCCTCTAGTACTAAACATACTTTCATGATCTTGTGGAAAATAGATACCTTTCAAATAAGAATGCAACTTTGGCTGAAACTCGATTGATTTAATGACTTTAAGCCTCTTATTAATTACATATGTTTAAGGAAGATTTGTATATGCTTCCCACTAAAAACATATGTTGAAGCATGGTTATAGTCTCAGTTACATCTTTGATTTGATCTATTGATTGTTGTCCTATACAGGAGCCTTCAGATGAACTACAATTTTTCCATGAGTTAGTTGCCCTCCTAAACAATAAAATTGTCGGATCTGAGGTAGGTGATGGTTATATTTGAGTTCTGATATCTTTATAATGCCTCTTCCATCCTCTCCCCTCACCCACCTCAACCTCCACATGTGGTCTCTCTTTATTCTCCTTGAGAAGTGATGGTATTTGGCTTGTGAATATCATTCAGGCAGTTATTTCTGAACTCTGGTATGTGGAGGAATACGACGTATTGGCACTTGCATTGGATGGAAGAATGAAGGCCCGCAAGTTCCAACTTGGTTGCAAAAGAACCTGAAGGTTATATAGTCAGCTGCGGAATTTTATCATCCTGCTAACTTCAAAGGCTTTTTGGTTTTAGCATAATCAATTGTGTTTGGTACAATGTAATTGAATGATTACGATACTAGGTTACACTTAATTATATTTATATCATACCGAACAAAACATAGCCAAACATCTCTTGTTTAGGTTATATGGCGGCTTGATATCCAATAAATTGAGAGATTGTGCACCTCAAGGTTATTGCATTACTTTCTTCTTTTTCTTCTTTTTAAGAAAATTCTTGTATTATAATTATTATTATTATTATCATTCTTTCCCCTATGCTTATCTTGCTATTAGGAGCAGGCTAACATTTCTCTTTTAGTGAATGTTTATACGAAATTATCAAGCTCTATGCTTACAACCATTTTTCAAATGCAAGATGATATGACCAATTTGATTGGATGATGATTTAAAAAATAATTTTATGGTGCATCTTGTTTGCCTCAACCATTTCCATGTTAAAATGAAATTTTCTGAATTAATCTAAAAGAGATTTTTTTTTTCTAAGATCATAAAAAAAATAGTTGAAACTTGGTGAATTAAACAAGAAATTATAAGTTTTTATCGGGCAAGTTGTATCAAAAAAATTTTAACGCAAATTTATGAAATTTTAACACACCATATAATAAAAAAATATTATATTTTTTTGAACACATAATAGATTGTGTTAAAAAATTATGTTGTTACATTTATTATATCATATACAATTACATCATTTAAAATTATTTTTTAGTAAATAATTTCTTTTATCAATGCTAAAATTTATGAAGTTGGATTTGAGAATTAAGGGTCTTATGAATAATTTGTCATTTAAAATTTTTAAGTATATGAAATTTTTGAGTATTAAAAAAAAAAAAATAAAACGTAACCTCCTTTCAAAAAATATATATATATATATATATATAATCCATTTTGGACGGCTACGGTTACTGATTGGAGCGGGGCTATCCATTTGTTTGGTAGAGTCAGCGTTGATAGCTGACGTGGCAACGGAAGTGTGGAAGCCAAATGGTATGCGCATTCATGTTGTAAAAGACCCAAAACGACAATAACCACGTGTCTGCCTGACGCGTTCGGATTCAATGCATCAACAATTAACGAAGCACCTTCTCTCCACGCGCCCTCCCTCGTGCTCTGCTCTCCCGCCACACACGCCTCTCTCTCTCTCTCTCTCTCTATATCGACCTGTTACAAAATTAACTACAACTAGTACTAGATTTCAGTATCCTTAACCCTAATTTCAATCTCCAAATCCACTCTCTATCATCCCGATTGCTCCTTCTTTGAAACTTTATTTTCAGTGTTTGGTTTGGCCTTCTCTGCCTCTTATTTTATAGGTAAAAATCTATTCAATCTTTTTGTTCCCCGATTTGGGAATTCTCTCTCTCTCTCTTTTTTTGTCTGCCTTTATTGTGATCTTTATTTTATTTTATTGGTGTTACTTTTATTTTCCTGTAATTATTTGAAAGTGGTGAAATTTGATGATTTCAGTTTTCTTTTATATTGAAATAGTATTTCTATTACCTTTGTTAGTTAATATTGATTTTGTAGATTTGTGAAAAAAGGAATTGATTTGTTTTGATATTTATATATTCTTAGGTGGGGATTCTGTTGTTGTGGGTAGGATTTCAACATACGATTAATTTGGACGGACATGGTTTCTGAGGTTCCTTCTTCTGCTGCTGGTGAGGTCAATGTAACAGCAGAGGCTGCAGAAAATAGGTCAGTTTCCAGAGAATTTTTTTTTTAAGTTTTGAATTTGGATTGGTTATTTATGGAAGTCTTTTTGGGTTGTATCTGAATGCTTGGAATTGAAATTCATGGATAATTGACCTGAGATGTGCAGTTTCGTTATGAGCTTTGTTTTGAATATGGTTAGACACAATAGGGTATACAAATAAAAGGTATGAGATTGATAAACTAGAGGTTTACATTATTGTATTGCTATCCAAGTGTCCGCAATTTGGGAACTGGTTGTTTTTAGAATGTTAGATTGCCTTGGATTATCTTCTGTGTGATATGCTTGTTCATTGCTTGGTTCAATGGTAGAAACCTTTGGCTGCAAAGCTTCACATTCAAGTTCGAAGACAATTGAACCACGAAATGCAAAAATGCTGAAGGGTGGGACTATGTCCAAGTTCCAAATTCTCTGTCCTGGAATCTTACTTTGATGGGTTCTGTAAAGGTCTTCAGTAGGGGTTGAAAACTCCCGAAATGTGTTTTATTTTTCAATCTTGGTACTTTTAATGGCCGTAAATAAATTCACATGTATGATATGAAGCAGCAGCAGCTATTGCATGCTGGTGAATTTGGATACTTTGCCTGCAAAATCCAATCTTAATATTTATTTGGCCCTGTCATTCAGTAGTATTAAGCTACTTGTTTGTGCTTCTGAACCGTAAAAGGGGACTTATGTGAATTGGATTAACTGTATTGTGATTAGAATCACTTTTATTTTATTGTTTGACATCAGTTATCTGTGATGCAGGCCTTGTACTGGTAAGAATAAAGGGAAAGTTCCCAAAAGAATTCACAAGGCTGAGAGGGAAAAACTGAAGCGTGAGCAATTGAATGAGCTCTTCATTGAGCTAGCTACTGCTCTTGGTAACGTATATTCTCTTCTGTGGTTTTTTTGCAGCCTTCCTTATTTTAATTTCTGCAAAGGTCTGTTATTTGTTACAGTCTTTTAGTATGACAGACTCCATTTGTTTTGAGATTGTGGCACTGTATCTCACTTGGTGAATTTCTTTCACAGAACTGACGCAGCCAAATAATGGAAAGGCCTCCATATTGTCTGAAGCTGCTAAACTGTTGAAGGATTTGCTTGGACAGATTGAGTGCCTCAAGAAGGAAAATTCATCTCTATTATCTGAATCTCACTATGTAATGCTTTTTGTTCTCTTTTTTGTCAGGCACTCTGATAAGTATGAAACCTTCTCAAATGCGCAGTTAAAGTAAAAATTGGCCAGTTAAAAAACGCCTTTTATGAGAACTGAGAAGAAAGATGTTTAATTTCTGACGCATTTTTCTTGTTGATAATAAAAGATAATAAAAAGATAATAATTGTTGTGCAGGTAACTATTGAAAAGAATGAGCTGATGGAAGAAAACTCTACCCTAGAAACTCAGATTGAAGGGCTGCAAAGTGAGCTGCAAGCAAAGGTGGCCCAATCAAAACCTGATCTGAACGTGCCTCCTCTTGAGTTTCGGCAGCCTGAATTTACATCACCTTTTCCAGGAGAATCTCTAAGGTTGCCTGGGACAGATGGTACATTGCAGCAAGCACCAGCAGTCTTTGTCGTCCCCATCCATCCCGATCTCCAATCTCATCGAGTGGCTACCTCAAATGTGAGTAAACCGCATGCTAGGTATCCAAATCCGGCAGATTCATGGCCATCCCAACTTCTTGGGGAGCAACTAACAGCTAGGAAGGAAGTTCAATAGCATTAATCTTAGTAAATTTGCAGTGGCCTTATTTTTCATTGATCGGTAATATCCTTTTGTACAGTTTGTAAATTGTATGATGGATGTGGTTAGTGGTAACTGGTAACATACGGTGGTTTAACATGATAATGAAATTTGGGATTAGGTAGGTGATGGTGGTCAGTGACCAAATTTTCATTAAAGTGACCGAGTTGCTCTGGTTCGTTTGTGCACATGGTGCAAAAATGGTTAAACTTTGTTTGGGGAGAAAAGCTAAAATCGGATAACCCAACCCTATGTGTCGAATAATTTCATAAATATTTTATGAATATGAGATGGATCTCCGAGTAATTCCGTTCCTCAGACCAATTTAATTAGTTTTCATTTATTACAAATTTTCATTAATTACATGAAAATTATTCGATTAATTTTAATTAAAAAAAAAAAAACTCAGATTTGATAAAATAAAAGTATAATAAAGTGCAATCAATCATCAGTAGTAGGAACGTAGCGAGATTATGTCGCAATTAAATAAAGTGAAATTTCAAAGAATATATTTTTTTTTGTGAAAGGGAAATTTCTAAAACTTTCGTTCTATTGAAGAAGTGCGTGTTATGATTGATTAGTGGGACGGGACATTACATTATTTATGTATTTTTTTTTTTAATATTATGAAATAATTATGAATGGTAAAAAGTAATATTTGATGTATCAATTATTTTTGCAATATAATTGCAACCTTATTTAACTACCTTTTTGTCTTTTCCCTTTTCGCCGGTGGCCTACTTTAGAACTCACCAGAGGATGGCAATTTTGTGATTTTCTAAAAGAAAAAGTCTCTTTCAGAGATTCGACAGGCAGGGTTTGTTGTACTGAATCCACTACATCGAGGAAAAAAGGACAACAATGAACCTGCATAAGATCAACGGTTGATAATGATAAAAATCAACAAATTAAAAATTTCAACAATTTGAATGGATTGATAAGAGGGACTAATCAACTCTGACTAATCAACTCTTCCATGTTTAGCAACGGGCCTTTAACAGGTTCCGCGTTTCTTTTTCTTTTTCACTTTGGTTTCCTCTCTCAGTCTCAGCTTTTCACACACACACAGATGTGTTGTTGAGAAGCCAAAATCTTCGTTGAAAAAAACAATATTAGTAAAAAATAAAAAACCCTAGCAAGCAACAATTTAGCAGTGGGTGAAATAAATGGGATCTGGGCTGGAAGCTTCTTGAAAGTTCTTCTTAAGAACTTTGATGTTCTTGCTGGGTATGTTTCTCTTTCATTGTTGTTATTTTAGCTTATTTTCTTGAATTCAATTTGTTAAAATCCTGGATTTTCATTTCTTGTTTTATTTTCTCTAGTCTTTACTTACTCTAAATATCCAATTTTTGCCCGTTTGATTTTTCAAAAATTAGTACTTTTTTTTTTTCAGCTATTGAGATACTTTAAAAAATGTTGTGTGATTTGATTCATTTGTTTAATCTGCAGGCCTGTGGTTAGTCTTGTTTATCCTCTGTAAGTGTCTTTACCAGTAAACCTTTTATTGTACAATTTGATGGGATTGAGAATGTACTGTTATCATGGTTGTGTAAATTTTTATTTATCTATTTTTTGTAGATATGCCTCAATTAGGGCAATTGAGACCAAGTCTCCTATTGATGACCAGCAATGGCTTACTTATTGGGTCCTATATTCTATGATTACGCTCTTCGAGCTCACTTTTGCCAAAGTCATTGAATGGTAAGATTTTTTATGCACTATTAGCTATTAACACGTTTGTTCTGTGTGCATCCTTATTAGGTGATTTTTGTGGGTTTGGCAATATCAAACACTATAAGATAACACGATATGAACCTAACATGAAATTAGCAGATTTCGTTAAGAGGTATTGTGTTCGTGTTAATCCGATTGTAACACGAAAATACTCATGTCATGTCACTAGTTGATCCGTTAACTCCAAAATGACACGTTTTACCCATTAACACACATTCAACCTAATATATTTTATGACTCCTAATATATTTTATGACTTTTAATATATATATATATATATATATATATATATATATATATATATATATATATATATATATATATATATTATTTTTAATCTCCTTTATAAATTTATATATAATTATATTTTATGTAATAATATAAATTAATAGGGGGTTAATTTAGTAAATTTAATTTTTTTAAATATTAAAAAAAAATTAATTAATTTTAAATTTCAAATATGTTATTTGTATCGTGTTACCCATTAATCATATTCATATTTAGATTTTTACTACAATAAATTAATCGTATTGTGTTTGTATTGATCCTTATCGGATCATTAATATAAGCCAACACGATCTGAATGTGACCCACTAATACGAATTGCCACTCCTAGACTTTTGAGAGTAGGAGCTTGCATTGAATGTGCTTTTGGATGTCATTAGGCAATGATACCAACCCCTCCACACAAAAATATGCTTGAGGTTTTATTTCTTTCCCCTCCTTGTGTAAGCGAATGTTTTGTTGCCCAACTCATGGGGAATGTTGATGATCTCAATTGTGATTTTAACCTTAAATGTGCTTTCCTATTCAGTAGAATAATTGAGTGGTAAGTTTTTAATTTCTCTTGTTCTTGAATGGCAGCACTTGATTGATGATGGCATTGATGTTTCGTACTAATTTAATCTACTCTTGTGGGGTGAAATAAATTTACATGGGAGTTGAACTCTATTTTGGTACCAAGAGGCGAAATGGCTCATTTGTTGTTAATTTATCATTTATCAAGACTATGCAAGTGTTGCTGAAATATTCTATATCTGTAATGGCAGGATACCAATTTGGTCGTATGCAAAGCTCATTTTGACCTGCTGGTTGGTGATTCCATATTTCAGTGGAGCTGCTTATGTTTATGAGCACTTTGTGAGACCTCTCTTTGTCAACCCAAAACAAACGGTTAACATATGGTACGTTCCAAGGAAGAAGGATGTCTTCAGCAAGCCAGATGACATTCTAACTGCTGCAGAGAGATACATTGAAGAGAATGGAACTGAAGCATTTGAGAAGCTCATTCACAGGGTATGCGATGAAGCATTAACACTTAGTTTTTCTCACTTAGGACTGTATTTTGGGAGCTAACTGATTCTAAAAGCAAGTGATGATAGGGCTAATTGATTGCAGTGATTATACCTTTTCCCTAAACTGACAGTGAATGCGGCAGATTAGATAGTCTATTAATAATATGACATATAAATATTATCAAATAATCTATAATCTATTTCTCAAAAAATAAAAAAAAAAATCTACAATTATGATAATTGCTTTATTTTTTTACTACCTCCGTGTTTTGCAGGCTGATAAGTCTAGCAGCAGTGGCTATGCAGACGTGATCTATTAAGTCTTGTAACTCTCAGTTTGGTCTGTCACCTTTACTTTTTTTTTTTTTAAATGACTTCGACTAGAGTTTTCTACTTCTCATCTTGGCTGAACCTATGGTTCTTCTGTCTTCTATCTGATATGGTCTGTCTTCCAGTTTTGTGAAGGATACTATTTGTTGTAGTATATAATTTAATGTTTTGATGTAATTATTAGTGTGTGTGTGTGTGTAAACCACGCACAGGACTTCCTAGTTCAAGTGAAAAGCACTTGTTTTCTAAAGATATGCTGATCTTTTTTCTTCTTCGTAATTGTTGTTTGTTCTTTTAAACATCTGGGAAATGTTTTTATTGCTCGTTGGAGCCGACTCAATAAGCTAAACATATGCTGTGTTCCTTGTCAAGGCCCATAAAATTCACTATCAGTTCATGAAGTCTGAGCTAACTCTTATTTACTGTTGCATTGAAGACATGTTTCAAAGTTCGTATCTATAAAATAACTAGTCTACTAATTCAATTGCATTCCAACCAATTGTTTGCTTCTTGTTTGTGGATTAAAATTTACACTTTGATTAGAATTGACACATAATTTGCGATTAAAACTGCATTGATGCATTTAATTATACAATCAATTCTTGCAACAGCAGCATGTTGACCTGTGCAGTCTATAATTCCAGTGTGGAGAACAATAAACAACAAAAATTTGGACTTCTTAGATTTCCTGTGAGTGGCATTTATTCTTGTAGTGTTTTATTTCTTTTCAACTTTTTAGTCTAATATGAATTATTTGTCTTCAGTTGCATAAATGTATAATTTTAATTTAATATTTAAAATTAGAAGTGCGTGGCAACAAAAAAAAAAAAAACAAAAAGAAGAAAAAAGGATATTTGTTTTCAATTACATAAAAAAAAAAAGTTTCTTTTTTTTTTAAAAAAATAAAATCTGAAATAGATTTTTTTTTTTTACATTTAAATATTTATTTTCATTTTGTTTTAATGCGAGCAAAATACGTCATTAGTACTGTAATGCATTTTTTTCCTCTCAATCAATCAAGATTTACCTAGAAAATTACGGTAGGATTTGGATTGTATTCTCTTATATTATACTCCATTTTTTTTATAATAATAGTCATTTTAAAAAGTTACATACATATTAAATACATTATAAAATAACTTCAATTTTTACTGAGATTGATAAAATATATCTTTATTTGATCATTAAAAATAATAAATGTTGCATAAAAAGTGAGAGAGAAAATAGAGTTAGAAATAACGATAAAATAAAAAAAATGTAATAAATGTTATATAGAACCCTTAAAATGACAATTAATTTGAAATAAAATTTTTTTCTAAAACGGCTATTATTATAAAACGGAGAGAGTAATAAACATAATAAATCATATTAATATCATTAATATAATATTAATTAATATGATTTATATATTTAACTTTATATATTTTCTCCATCTCACTTTGATAGGCAATTTTTATTTTGCACATAAATTAAGAAAATTAGCATTAATTTTAACCATTATTTATTTACTAAAATACCTTTATTTATTAATCATTTTTTTACTAAAGAAAGTGAAATTTTAATTGTAGGTTGTAATATTAATGTTAATTGATGAAGGTAATTTTGACTATTATTAACAATAATATTTCTTGGTTCAATTTGATTTGTATCAATAGGAGTATATTAAATATTTTTATCATTTAATGAAAAATATTTTTGTCATTTCTATGTCATAGTAAAAAAATTTGCTTATAATACCCTTAGATGAAAAATTAAGATTTTTATGTTTCAATTAAATTTTAGTCTCTTTTTTCAATAAAAAACTTTGGAATTTATAATTTATGTTAATAAATAATTGTAATATGTTTTTTCACTAAAATGCTTTGAAACTTACAAATTATGTAAATTAGTTAAAAATAAAATCTCTTAACTTCAATTTAGCTTAACAACATTGAATAATCCAATAAGAAAAATAATTTTTATTGGAAATGAAGAACTGTAACTTTAGATACACTTCATATCTAAATGAAAATCTTGAAAAAAAGAAAAAAACGATTATATTGTTTAATTTCTACTGGAAATCAAGAACAAGAACAAGAACAAAGTTTTACTTTATCAAAGTAAATAAAGTTAAAAAATATGAAAAATAGTATGATTTAGTAGACTATATAATAACACTACTGATATAAATTCAACTTAATCAAAATATAATTTATGAAATATAATAAAAATATAAATCATAGTTAGTATGGATTATGATATAGCAAAATCGATATAAGTTTAGCTTAATCACAATTTATTTGATTAATAAAAAAAATCTTAATTATTGTAATCGTAATGTAGTACCATTGATTTAAATTTAATTTTAATCAAAGTTCAATTGATAAAAATATAATATTTGATAATAGCATGGAATATTAATCAAAATCCAGTTGATGAAAAATTGTCATTTCATTAACATATAACATATTGTGACACTATTACTGTTAATTTTATTAAATCAAAATTTAATTAAATAAAAATTGAAACTTGATTTATATATAATATGATATGGCACTATTATCATGGCACTATTACCATTAATTTAATTGAATCAAAATCTAATTGATGAAAAATGAAGACTTAATTAATATAGAACATCATATGGCATTGTTGATGATAGTTCAATTTAATCAAAGTTCAATTAAATAATACTAAAATTTTAATGTATAATTTTCACATTATATGATAATTATATGACAATGACACTATAGGTAATAGATTAATTAAAGTTCAATAAATTAATACTTAAATTTTAATTATAGTTATCACATTATATAATAATAATATGATAATTAATTTTTTTTTACCATGAAATTAATTATTAATTTAATGAAAACAATTAATTTGATTGCATGGTACTACAAGATATCTTGCAACTAATTTTGTAAATTTTTTAACTTTTTTGCAATTACTTTTAATAAATGCATGCATGCTATTAAAAATTGTTTTAATATATAATTTAATTTAATTTCACATATGTTAATGTAAAAATCTAAAAATAATTAAATAATTTTTTCAAATTAGTTATGGAAAGTTTATTTTATTTTTAATTTATTCTAATCTCTTTATTGGATATATGAAGATATAATCAGCTCCAAAATTAACTTAACCTTAAGATTTTTTATTTTATAATAAAATAGTTATTATATATATTAATTCATATCAAGTTTTAATATATTAATTTGAAAATTTATAAAATTAAATTTATTGTCTATCTTAATTAGATATAAAAGTTATATATGTCTTTTAACATACTGAATGACTGTATTAAATGTATTTGAACTGAATCAAATTGATTCAAATAATATTACTCATTTATTAATTAATAATTAAAAAAGAAAATAATCTATAATTTGAGAAAAAAAAAAAAAAAAACTCTATCAACATGAGAAAGGAAGAGTATTTATTTGAATCATTAATATGATATTCATTTTGTGACAATGATGATTAAGAAGTTCATTAATTTAAAAAAAAATTAAAACAAAAAGTAACAGCTTATTTTATTTTATATTCTGATGACACGTGTCCCATCTCAAAACTCGAACTGAAGTCCCACTCCCACCCTTATCTTTTCATCTCCAAAACCAACATTAGACAGCCTCTCTCTGAACAGCATTCTTCTAATAATCTCTGTATAGAGATAAAGAGAGAGTGCGTTAATGGCTTCAACAAAGATAGGGTTCAGGCCATTCAAGGTAAAATTTCATACTATGCTTGCAAATATTGTAAACTGAATTCCATTAAATAAATTTTCAACTTGGAAAATGCAGCTTTTCATGTAGTTAATAAATTAGAGTTTACATTTTGTTCCTGGTTCTGCAGATTGATAGTTTCATTGGACAAGCTTCAACCTTTACATCTTCTGTTACTCTAATAAAACAAACCCACCAATTTTCGGTTTGCAAAGAAAATTTCTACCAAAATCAATATAATTTTTCACACTCTAAGCCCCTATATGCTACCTTGAATAGCCCAAGAGGGTTTGGCCCTCCTCCAAAGAAAAGCAAAAAGACCAAGAAACCTCCGACAGTCTACGATGATGATGATGATGAGGAAGAGGAGGATGACGGCGGCGAAGCAGATGATGATGGCATCATACCTGAGGTAGTGACCAACAGGATGATTAGCAGAATGGGATTTTCAGTGGGAATTCCATTGTTTATTGGGCTGTTGTTCTTTCCATTCTTTTACTATCTGAAAGTTGGTCTAAAGATTGATGTACCCACATGGGTGCCTTTTATAGTGTCCTTCTTCTTCTTTGGTTCTGCTTTGTTAGGTGTAAGTTATGGTATTGTCTCCTCCAGTTGGGATCCAATGAGGGAAGGCTCACTCTTAGGTTGGAATGAGGCGCAGAAGAATTGGCCTGTCTTTTGGCAGTCTCTTTGGGGTAGATCTGGGAAGAAATAGGACTTAGGTTTCTCTCTGTATTTTTGCCTATTTTGTGTTTCCTTCTTCCTTGTGATATCTATCATCATGTTCAAATGATAAAAGAGAATCTTGATGTTACATAGCCTTGAGTTTGTAAAATTTTGAGCCAGTCTTGAGTATGTAAATGCTTAGATTCGAACTTTTAAAAAAAGATACTACTTGATACTGAATGATTTATCTGACTCTTTTGGAAGGATTTTTATGTTTGTAACCAACATTATGTAGTTTCCTACTTTCATGCTGCACAAAGAATAAAATTAAATGAAAGGTGTTGACAAGGTAGCTGCATTTTTGTAAATCTCCAACAGAAATTTATATGCTTCTCTAGTTGTGCTAGGTTCAACTTGCCTGTTCTGTTTTCTGGTAGAGATGTAATTTTCTAAAATTTGAGAAATTATCGGCTTCATTCTAACACATGAAAATGGCACTGTGCATTTACAAACACAAGTCACCTAAAAATATAAATTCGACACTTAAATGCTAGGAAGCAAGACCGAGTCCGGAGCAAAATCCAATCACATTATAACCGAAAAATATTTGAAAAGAAGAAGAGTAATTAGCCAAAGCAACTTTCCATCTGCACTTGTGAGAAAGCACGGGCAAAAGGCCTACATTGTTTAACCAATTTGTGAGGAGATGATAAACCAACAAAAACTCCAACTATATTATATGCAAAGAAAGAAAAGCAGCAGCAGCTGCTGCTATGATTAGTCATTGCTTCAAATCAAAGATGATATCAGCTAGTGCAAGGAAAGAAAGGCTACATTTATTTTCGTTAAACAGTATTTAAGAGACTAGAGCATAGTGAGAGATCACTACTATCATGTGATCAATACAACCAAAAGCTTGTTTAACAAGATCGTGAAAGTTTCTTCCCTTTTCTGAGCAGCATTATCTATTACTAATCAAAATTCAAGCCTCATTTTCAGCCTCCAGATCATTGTTACTCATAGCTTGTGTCAAATATTCCTGAGCTTCTTCGAGTGCAGATTCTTTAGCATCAGCAGCATATAGTATCTTCTTGATTGCAACTGCCATCTGCAAGCATATAAACAAGGGTGTAAATAGAACACATAACCCTTGGATGCCAAGTTAATGAATCAATATACTACATTCATATCTCCAGAAATCTTACTGGGAGATCCTCCAATTCAGGAGTTTGACAAAGTAGCTCTATATCCCGTAACTTTGCAAAGTAAAAATCTCTTTCTTTTTCCAAATGATCCACTGAAAGCTTGAGGTCAGTGATCTGTATGCACACAAGAAACTTACGGCAACCACAACATAAAATATCTTTTCATATTACAGAGCTTACAAAAAGGAAAACAATAACAGAACTACATGATTAGATATAGAGATAGAAATAGCATCTAGAAGACAGCAAAAAAAGGTTAAGAACAACAAATACAATCAGTAGAAATTTTTTTTTTTTTTTAAAAACTGAAACAAACTATCTTGTTTTGTCTAGTACATAATCCTCAACCAACTGTAGTAATTAATACTACCAAAATAGAAGTAATTGGGTCAATCATTGCGAAAGGAGGAGAAAGGCTGGGCTCATTCAATAGTTACAAGCGAGCCATCATAGACAAAAAATCCAAGGGAAATGAAACTTGCTTATGTTATGAAATTCAAACAACAAAATAAAACCTAAAGCTTGATACCTCCTTTGACAAAGCCTCAATCTCTGCTAAAGAATTAGCCCCAGCTGCTAAAGCACCTCCCCTTCCAGACTTTGGCCCTGTAATAACGTGCATCAAACACCAATGACCAAGACTGACAAGGAATAAAGTAAAAATTTGGGGCACAGCAAAATAGATGTTTTACATCACATACTGACCAGACATTTTATTCAGGCCAACTAGATCACCTGAGGCAGAATTCTGCATAATGTTCGACTGCAGTGATTTTGAGGTCTTCAGACAACCCTTGGAGCTACGGTCCTTTCCACCCTTAATTCGCCGTTCCACAGGGTTATAATTCCTACAAGAAATGTAAAGCAAGTGATAATATATGTTCAAGATTAAGATAATACAAAAGCTATTATGGTCAAAGAGTAAAACACAGTGAAATGATGATGAACGAGAAAGCAACACACTCATTCATGATGCCACCATTGACAGAATCACAGTATCGTTTCAACCATTGCAAGAACTCTAAGTTGTCCAAAGGTCGGCCTTTAACAAGCCTGTTAACTTCAATATGCTGCCACATAAATGCAAATAATGTTAGCCATGATATTAAAATAAAACTCAACCAGGTCTCCCAACTAAAAGGCTGACAATATACCCAAGGAGAAAAAAATCAATTCACATGCTGACAGAAACACTCAACTGAATCGTATCTTACTACACAAGCACCTGCACATATAAGAACATCAGTATTTGATATACCCCAAAGGAAACAATGACCGACAATATTTGGCAATATTTTGACTTCACTTGTGCAAACCCAAATAGCTAAGTCCTCTTTCAATTTCTGAGATTAGATTTGATCAGGCTGAAGCAACAAGAATCCCCAATTTAAGTTTTCCTTCTCAAAGCCAATTAAACAGGCTAAGCAGGATACTGCCAGCTGAATAGTTGATCCTCCAAGGAATCAATGGCCCGCATGAAATCCAGGGCTGGAAAGTTTAGGACCAAAAATCATGGAATCATGCAAAGAGAATCCAAACAATGCCTAGCGATAGAAACTATATTCTCATCTATGACTGATTGTTAGTTTGTAAACTGCTTGATGAGAATTCACCTATGATTCCATGGCTTTGGACAGAATTAAATTGAGCTTTGATACGGTGGCGTGAAAAGATAGAAACAAACTCGGCTCAAATTTGAAAATGAAATTTTACCTTTTCAATTTTCAACTTGTTAAATACATCCTGCAAAACCTTGTAATTTTGGATAAAGTCATACTCTGTCTTTGCATCAAAATTCACCTACAATAAACAACATTGAAATCAAGGAGAAGCTATTCCATAATTACAACAACTGACAAAAAAGACAATGGTGGATTCGCACCTTGTGCATGGGAACAACTCCTGGATAAGTCATATCCATCATCTGACACTGTACAGCACCAGATGCAGCCTAGCAAAGTGATTCAAATGAGAAAAGTTGAGATTAATATTTCAGAGGAGCTTAAAAATGTTGATAAAACCATCATGCATAATCTCTCTCATTCAGAGATAAAGACACTAAAAACTACAAAACTAGCCTCCATTTATCTGTAAATGAAGTGTTGGCAAATTAATTCAGCTCAATCAATCCTTAATTTCAAACTACTAGATGAGGAAAAGAGCATATGTTGACTTAAGGGAAATTAGTTGTATAAACACTTGTACAACTCAAGTCACCTATAAAGCCAGAAATAAACGTCCTCAAGGCCACGACAAATTAGTAATGATAATAAAAAAAAAAAGTATGGCACATCAATCTTTATACATCAGTCATCATCGACCTCTTTTCCCTAAGATGGAATTGCAAGATAAGGACATCATAAAACTTGGCCACAAAATCAACCTCATAAGCTGCAGAAAATCAGATAATGATTAACATATCTAGCAAAACAAATATAAAAACCTACATCCGCCTGCACCCAATAAAACGTTTGCAGGGTATTAAGTTTATTAAACCAACACAGCTACGCAAGTCACATGAAAATTGGTTCCTAAACCTCTGTGGCACTTGAGACAAAAAATGCAAGACCTCTTTTAGATCATGAGAAGGAAAATAGAATCTGAAAATTTGACTTCATTAGTATAAGAATGTCTCGGTCCATGCATTTTTTAAGTTCCTAGAAAGAATAAATAAATAAATAACAGGGTACTTCGCTGTGATGTTATAGAAAAAAATTATTACCACCAAATGAATAACATTGTACACTTCATGTCACAAAATTTTGAGTGAATATTTCAATGGGATCTTATCAGAAGTAATTTCCACTACATCCATTGAGGTTCTCCTGCAAGCAAGATCTAAACGCATCTTTTGCAAGGTAATAAATTTGTCAGCTTGAGAAACTGCTAATATTGCTAATAGCTAACTTAATCCGAGACTTGAAAAATTGCCCTTCAAGCCATCTTAAATTATGCAATGCCAGAAAAGCAAGGAACAACATCAACAATCGTCTAAGATCAATTTTAACTTCTCCACAAAATACCCATTTAGCAGTGTTCTTGCAACTCTCTGATCTTTATGTTTGAACAACAAGCATTATAAACATACGCAAAACAAAGATAAATAAATAGATAAAAATGACGCTACAATGTCAATGAACACAATCAAGTACAATAGTACATAAAAATTGCAACACAAGAAAAATAAACAATTCCAATTTTAGTCCTTGGAGAAATGAAAAATGCGAGCTCACGTAAAGAAAGTAAATCGTATAGAATTGATTGGGTACACTTCAAAAATACACTCTGATGCATGTTAAGAATTCCTAAAACCAAACGATATGAACTATCAACATTACCTAAAATAGATAAAAATCCAAACTTTAACAAAGAAAAAGACCCATTACACAACATAAATCCATTAAAAAGGGGAAAAAAGGACTGGGAAATATTTTTTTTGTAAATTACAAATTTAAAAGAAATTAAAAGAAAACCTCTTCAATGCGAGTGAGGTTGAGCTGAAGCCTATTGTTGATCCACGTTAGTATCTCATTCCTTCCAACAAAATACGCACTATCCATCATCCCTATGTTGGACGCCATTTATTCTTTCTAGGCTTAAAAAAAAAATAAAGAAAGAAAAACCCAAATTTTGTCTTATAATTCTGAACTCAAAAGGACAAAACTTGAACACAGAGAGAAAAAGAGAAGAAAAATGGGGAAGAGAATGTAGAATAATATTTAGCTTCAGTGGAAAGGAGGGATTAAAGATGAGAGCTTGAGCATGAAATTAGGGATTTTTTGAAATTAAATTTGAAAATGTTTGATTTTATAAACTGAGAAATGAATGGCGAAGACAGAGAGACAGAGAGAGGAAGAAAGAGAAACTGAAAGAAAGAAAGGGACAAATAGGAGCAATGGCTTTTAATTAGCTGGTAACAACCGGCCCTTACATAAAATTCTTCATTCACCTTTTTTTATTTTAGTGTTTTTGTAACGTAAAATTTTCAGCCAAACCAACTATGCATAATTTACCCATTTTTGTTAAAAAAGAAACTTAAATATCCATTTTTAGGAAATTTTTTTTTCTTTTTCTATTTTTCATAAATGCCTTTAGGATACGGATAAAAAGTATAGTAATTATTTAAAATTTTTATTTTTTGTCTCATTTAATTTAATTTAATTTTAAATAAATTTATATAATTTTGTGCACATTAATTATTTTTTATAAATTTAATTTTAAATAATATTTAAATTCAAGACCTTTCAATTATAGACACAATTCTAATATATTAATTAATTTTTAATTTTAAACCGCCCCTATATAAGGATACTAGTCAATAAAATCCTTTTAAAATCCTATATCTTAATTGATGAAATTTCAATATGTATATGATAATTGATGAAATTTCAATATGTATATGAGGGGAAGACTATGAGGTGATTTATGATGCCACTTTTATGATTTTTAAAATATATATATATATATGATATAATGTGAATTTAAGAAATATATTTTTTTATGAGAAATGGTGTAGAAATGATAGTTAAATCAATTATCTACATCTTCACTCATTAAGAAATTGAAATGGAAGGAAAGAATGATACCAAATAAGTGTTTTTAGTTTTCAATTGTCACCTCTAAAATAGTTATAGAGGGCTTATTATTATTATTAAGTTTGCAATATATCAATCTTTAGAAAATTGCTTCGTTTGAAGAAATTAACAAGAAAACATCTGCATAAGTGAAAACAAACAATGTATTTATCATCGATTGGATAAGGCGGATTGTAGGCACATTTTTTGGGCTCATTTAATTGGATGGCCTGGCCATTATGGGCCCCCTACTTGTGGACCCACTAACAGGAAGACCCTTGCTGAAATTTCAACTTCCGAAAACTTAAAAAAAAGGATAACTTTAAATAATAATAATAATAACAAACTTGAGATTATTATTATTATTATTTTTATTATTATTTAGGATGGAGATTATTTAGAAACCAACAGCTTTTTTTTACTTTATATTTATATTATTTGCACTCTCTCTAACGGAAAAACTAAAAAGAAAATCACTACTACAAAATTATTTTTATATTTTTATCTTTTAAAATTTCACGAAAAAAATTATATGCGAGTTACATAAATTAGCATATATTTATAAAATTGCCATGATTTTACAAAAAAATGTGTCTTATTTCTAATACATGTGTATATATTTTATTTAAAAAATAAATATATAATAATATAAAGTTGATTTTATAAATAGATGATAAATGGTAACAACGAAAATTATATATGGTGGTGTGGTGTGTATTGTTTGCTAAAGCAATTCTGGTGTATGGTGGTGAACATGGCAAACTCAACTACCAAGTTGCATCAGTCTCAAATCTAAATACATCAAGTGTATTGCTCACCATAACATAACAAAATGGAAATAAATTAAAAGAACCCATAAATTAATGTTGGCTAGGACAACGTATTAATTGATGCATTAATCTAAATATTATTATTATTAATTATCACCATAACTTCTGGCAATTAAAGGGTATTGAATGCAAATGAATAAATTTATAGTATTTTCTATTTGTGACCTGTAATTTGATTGTCGCCATGGACAAGGGACCTTTATGTATTGTGGTTGGGATGTCTACTAGGGACAAGTAAATCATACCTCAAAAAATTATATGTATATATATATAGAAATAAAATAAAAATGTAACAATTATTTAATGTCCTTGTACATGTGAAATGAGTCAATATCATGAATAATAACTTACTTTGATATAGAATCTGATTCACTCTATGGATCACAAAATAAACTTTAAAAAAAAAAAAAAAAAGAAGAAGAAATCCATACCTAAAACACCACAAAAGATAAGAGGAGAGAATAGATGATGACAAGAAGCACTTGGTCTCTTTCTTCATCTCTGATCAGAAAGCGACTTCTTGCTTTATTGGAAAATTCTGCATATAGTTTTGTCTTCAAAATTGTTACTCACACTTCCATTTTTTTAAAATCGTAAATTCAACTCACAATTTCATAGTTTTAAAAAGATTCTCATGTATAATTAATTAAACAAAAAAGTTACTGATTATAATTTATTTTTAAATTAAATGCAAACTAAATTTAAACTTACTAACCTATAGTCTAATACAGGAGTTTTAAAGCAGCTGCATACCTAAAAACTCGAACTCGAGATATTTGGTTAAATTATAATAATTTCTCACCAATTGATTTATGTCCTATTGGGTACAGTTATTAGTTTTTAAGTGCTTAATGATTGCATTAAATCTATTTGATTATTTCTTTTTAAAGAAAATTATTAGCTATTATATAAATGTTAGCTAATCAAACAATTGTTGTTTACCAAAACCAAAAGTTTCAATTTGAATTTTTTTTAAATAGCTTCTATTTAAAAAAATAAATAAATTAACATATTAAAAATATTATTTAAATAAAAGATAAATGTTAATATTTATCCTTAATGGTCATTAAACATATTAATATCAATAACTAATAATAATTTTACTAAACAATCAGTTAATAACTATTAGCAATAAACTATTAGCTACAAGCTATTAACAATAGCTAATAACTAACAGTTGTTATGAACATTTAAACTAAATATGGCCCTACTTTCATAATAAATCAAAATTCGCTATAACTAGCACTTTAATCCCTAATGTTTCAAATGGCAATTTTAATTTCTAAATTCATTACAGTGAAAACTATGAGATTTTGAAGGATTAAAATGGTATATAATATAACATAACAATTCAAGTATTGAAAAGTGTATTATATTTTTAACTTTTTTGGTTGAAAGTGATGTAAATTAGCAATAATTATATCACTAATGTCTTAACTTTTTAAAATTTATTATTTTAGTATATGAACAATTTTTTGGTCCGACGAGTTTTTTAATTTTTAAAATTACATCATATAAATATTTTTAATTATTTTTCAATCACCAAAATATTAATTTGTAACTCTCTAACTCCATTTAAAATATTATGTTTGGTATTCAACAATGTAGAAATTTTTCTTATTTTTTTTTCCCAATCTTAGAGATTGGAGAGTTGCAAATTAGCAATTTAGTGATTGAAAAATAGTTAAAAACATATATGTGAATTTTTTTTTTTTTTTTTAAGACTATATAAAATTATTTTTAAAAGTTAAGAAACTTATCGGATTAAAAGAATTGTTCAAATGCCAATATAACACATTTTAAAAAGTTTAGACAATAACAGTATATATTTTTCCTATAAATTAAAATATCAATAAAAAACTAATATTTATTAAAAATTTACATCGCATTATAAATAAAAATTAAAGTATTGATTATTAAGGACTAACAAAATAATACTTTTAAAAATAACAAAAACTGAAGTATTAATTATTATAAATTTTTGAAAATGTTATAATAATTTACCCAACAGAATTAATTGATTGTCCATATTATAACTTAGGAAATCAATAGTAATGTAAATCCTAATAACTTATTCCCTCTAACAATTTTCAATAAATAAAAAATATAATAACAAATCAGTGTACCAAACTATAATATTAGGGTAAAAAGTACCTTATTTCAATTTCAATGTTGGTGTTGATTGGAATATTTTAGGAAATGAATATAAACAAATTTATTGAAATTATTAAGAGATTCTATTCTTTTGGAAGAAACAATCAAACATTCAAATATTTTTACTTTATTATCATTTTATTCTTTAATATTGAGAAAAAATTGAATCTAATTTTATCATTCAAATTATATGTAGTTGCTTGATTTATTATATTGGCATCAAAAAAATAGAAAGGCAACCTATGCTTGTTTTATGTAAAAAGTTTCTTGGAACAATATAAAACTAGAAACCTACTTTTTTTTTTTTATTTTTTATTTAGTTCGATTCATAGAAAGTGATATGTAAATTGGTTAAGGTAAAATAAAGTTTTCTTTTAAAAAAATTATTAATTATATTTTAAATTATGGAGAAAAAGGTGAAAATCTTAAAATGACTAAGTGAAAAATGAAAATGCAAAAAGGTGAAAAGCTAAACCAAAGGGATGTTTGCTTATTTTTAGCATAAGATGAGATGCTAGAGAATAGAGAAACGAGTCTTGTAAATTTTGCCTGATTCTTCTTCAAGTCTTGAAGCTAAGGTTTTGTAGGAAAAAAGCCTTGGGCTTCACCCTCAAGACAGAAAGTTGCACTTGCACCTATTGATGTTGATCTCTCCAAGATTCCCCTCTTCAATGTGCCTCAACATCTCTCTCTCCCTCTCTCTTTCTCTCTCTCTCTCTCTCTCTCTCTCGAACACACACACAGACACGGCATTAGCCACAGTTTAATTCAAAATTAGAATTAAATCGAACTAAATTGAATTCGAAACCGTAGTCATAATTTCAGTCTAATATCAAATTATAACTATTTATGATATGATTCATAAAAAGGATAAGATTCAATTATGCCTCTGACATTTTACTACTGGAGTATATTGACACTTATTTTTTTCACGATATCAATTAGACATTTTAACTATTCAAATCCTGCAAATTAAGCCTATTTTTAACGTCTAACTAACATCCTTTCTTTTCAGACGTTAATAGGACCTATTTTTTGTGAGTTTTCTCTCTTATGTGGACAATTTTTTTTTTTTTTTTTGCAAAATATGTGGACATAAACTCATTGAATATACCTGTCCCTTACAACTCCAAATCTCTTAAATGGAACCCAAAGTTCTTTTGGTCTATAAACAGTAAGAACACACATCAACAAAAACTTATAAACTCTATATACACATCACTCTCTCCAAGAAAAAGAAAAAAAATATAAGAATCTCATAAAACATAAATTCATTTGCAATCAAGAGGGATGTTTCGGACCAGGAAACTCCTATGATTATGCTCATCCTCATAATATTGCCTATTAATAAAATCATAATCTATATCAATAAATAAACAAAATGCAGACTCCTTTATTAACAAACCCAACTCCCCACTGTACATTCCTTACTCCTTCCATAATTTATATACTTTTTCCTTGCCAAAGAATAGTATAAGTAATTCAAATTATCTTCAAGAAATATTTAAAAAAATAAAATAAATATAGGAGCTTGATGATTCAATTGATTTTTTTTATTATTTTTTTTTTGCTTCCACATAATGCTAAAAACAATTTTTTTTTTTTTTTGGGTTACCAAAATTGTCCATCACCAATTCAATTAAGAAAGCATATATTGAATGAAATCCATAATCACACAAGCAAAATCCCAAAACCTAACAAAAAATTAAATGAATTAACTATAATTTTTTTTAATTATTAGCGTAATACCTAAAAAAACAAGAACAAAATCTCACATCAATTGGATCTAATTACATGACCCAGTTTAAAATTAACTCACTATATCAAGCTTTTGAAAAAAAAAAAAAATCAAACAAAGATTTTAACTTCGATTTTTTTTTGTAATATCAATCAAATGGGAAATTAGATTATTTCTTCAATTATTTATCGTTGAATAAGAAAAATAAAATTAAAAAAAAAAGATATATTTTATAATTAGATTACCTGTGTGCGAAGCCAATGAAAGAAGAAGCAAAACTTTTACTAAACCTAAAACTTGGTACAAAGTATATATATCACAGTAAAGTCTATATATACCAATTTGTCTTTTATAAAGAGATCAAAGATAGAGCCTTTCTGATTTCTATGAAGGGAAGAAGAAGAAACCTTTTAATTTTAATTTCATTGGCAATATTAGAATAAGAGTTCATGGAAGGAGAGAGAAGAGTTTCAGGGAGGGAAGGGAAGAGTTTATGTTTACATAGGAGAGAGAAATTAAAAAAAAAAAAAAAAGAACTTCACTGATGTCTAAAAAGAGAGGGTTAAATCTGGCGTTAAAAATGAGCCTATTTTATAAGATTTAAAAAGTTAAAGTGTCGAATTGAGATTGCAAAAAGAACAGGTGTCAATGTACTCTATTGGCTAAACGTTAAGGGTATAATTAAACCTTATCCCATTCATAAAATCTTGAATCAAAATTAAAGCTGCCAAATATCCAAAAGCTTTATTTTTAGGTGCAATTTTTGTAAAAATAAAAAAAAGGTTTAACTCCAGTTTGGAATCAAACTGGAACCATATAAATTAGAACTAGAACCAAACTACCTATCTATGGTCTAGTTCCAATCCTATAAATTATTGAATTAAAACTATCGATTTGAATCCAATTCAGTTCAATTTGAAAAATTTTGAACGAGACTATACACAATTGGGCTCAAAAAAGTTTTGTCAAATTAAGTACTTTGAATAGGACTACAAATGAGTCGAGCCGAATTTTAATTTGCTTAGGCTTTAGTTTACTTGGGCTCAGCTTAATTTTTTTTTTTTTTAAGATAAAGTTTAGATTCAAACGTAAAAATTATGTTCAAATTTGGCTCGTTTCAAACTTAAGTATGAATTCGAACTTGAATCAAGTTTGAAAATAGTATTCAAACTAACATAAAAATAAAAATATTTAATTAGTAATATATATATATATATATATATATATATATATATATATATATATATATATATATATATATATATATATAATCATTAAATTGAGTATTACATGTTTAAAAAAATAAAAATATGTATATTTTAGTCAAATTGAATTACTAAAAAAATTATAGGAATATTAAAATATATTTTTTTGAGTATCAAAATTTTTAGGCTAATAATAATAATAATAATAATTATTATTATTATTATTATTATGTAACATAAACTCTCTTTTTTTTTAAATTAACCATTTGATAAAATAATAAAACATGATATTAGTGAAACTAATTCTACACGTATATCATTATTAATTTCATAATTATAAAAATAAATCATAAATGTATATATTAAAATAAATAAACTTATTCGCAAGTCTATTAACCTAACTATTCATGAATCTAATCAAGTCGAATTTAGTTTTATTTAAATTCGGCTCATTTATCAATTGTGTTTTAAATTGTGGCTAAAGCTTAGTTCATTTATAAAATGAGCTAAATGCAAATGATCTTTACCTAGTCGAACATCAAATCGTTTGCGAATGACTTGACTTATTTGTAGCCCTAACTTTGAAGTATGATTTTTTTTTTTTCGCCCAAAGAATATGATGGTTTTATTTTATTTGAAAAAAAAAAAAGAATAATGGACTATAGTTTTTAGAGGGAAAAAAATTTCAAAATATTTACCACTTATACGCTAGGCAATATGATTTTGGTACACTAACGAGTACTCAATTGAATAGACTATATACTAGACAATAAAATTTTGATAAAGGACCCTTCAATTGAATGGTATTAAAGTTAGTTTTTGATATTATAAATTTCAAACTCAAAATACCAATTGAAATTAAATTTTTAAAAAAATCCATTGTAGAAAGAACTGAAAGCCGAGGTTTTGAAAATTAAAAAAAAAATGATTGAAATTTCAATATTATTTTTATATGTTTATATATTTTCAGGACTGATATAATCATTAATAATTATCATTTTAATTATAATATAATTTGAATTTATCATTTTAGCTGTGAAAAAAAATTGAATTTACTTTCTGTTTCACTGTTCCTATAATTTTATTACTTTAACAATATTAAAGTTATTTATTTTTCATATAATTAGATAGCCATTGATGAATTTTTTGATTATTTACTTTATATATATATATATATATATATATGGATTTATAGGCTGTCTTGGTTTTGGGCCAGATGGGCTAGTTACGTTGGAGGAAGTTTAGATGGTTGATGGACCGGGACGAAAGCGAGTAAATAGGAGTAGGGTTTTTAGGGTTCCTCATTTTGAAGAGGGAGTACAAAGCTCTGTGAGAGACACGGTGACGTCGGAGCAGAGGCAGAGCCATGGTTCACGTCTCCTTCTATCGCAATTGTAATCTCTTTCTCCTTCTATGTATATAATATGTATGAATTTTGTAGTGAAAATCATGCACGCGATATGTTTGGTGTGTGGTTATGTTGTTGTGTTTTCTGATGTTTGATCTACATTTGTGCAACTTTATTTCTTTGTCAAGCCGTTTGGCTACTGAGAAAATTGTGGAAAATATGCTTAATTAAGCATTTTTAGGCATTATCTATTGTTTAAGCATAATATATGTTGATATTCTTTTATTTTGATAACTGATTTGGTGTCTCACTTCACTTCTCGTTTGTACTGCAAATCCTAAATTAATTTAGATGGCAAGACATTTAAGAAGCCCCGTCGTCCCTATGAAAAAGAGCGATTGGATGCAGAGCTGAAGTTAGTGGGAGAGTATGGATTGCGGTGTAAGAGAGAGCTGTGGAGGGTTCAGTATGCATTGAGCCGCATTCGTAATGCTGCTAGAATGCTTTTGACACTTGATGAGAAGAACCCACGCAGGATCTTTGAGGGTGAGGCTCTTCTTCGTAGGATGAACCGTTATGGTCTCTTGGATGAGAGTCAGAACAAGCTTGATTATGTGCTGGCCTTGACTGTGGAGAACTTCCTTGAACGTCGCCTGCAGACACTTGTATTCAAGTCTGGTATGGCTAAGTCGATTCACCACGCTCGAGTTCTTATCAGGCAGAGGCATATCAGGTGAGCTTATATATTTTGGTGCTAGAATAGAACATAATAGCTTGTCATTTTTGTTTCACATTGAGATGTTTTCCTATTATTTGGATGTTTTTAATAATTTAGTCGTCTAATTAAGTTCTTCCAAAGATCTAAAATATTTAAAATTTCCAATTATGCTATGAAATTGAGAGCTCTAGGATAAATTTTTTTTCCTGACGGAATTACTGCTGCGTACCCTGATGAAATGAGTGCTGGCCTGTGTAGAAGAAAATGTTTGTTTTAGGTATGATGATGTGCTGATAGACCAGTGGTGGTGGCAGTATATCAATAGGTTTAAAACTCTGAATAAGATGATTTCCTCCTGGTGTTTCAATGGCATAGGAAGGAGCAATCTTTCTATGATTCAGTAGGTGCCTTGCTATGTATGTCAGGACTGTTAGAATACTACAAGTCTGGAACACATTTCAAGTTTTTAACGGTCATTCTTAAGCGTGCTTCCGAAAGTGCTTATGTTTTCACCATGTTTTGAAGAATCAATTTCTTAGACAACAGATTCCATAGTGTTTTAGAAAACATGTTCTGTTGTCACAGAAACATTTTGGCTGCCATATAATAAAAGATGGAATGGCCATTTAACGATTATGCTAACGTTCTATAATCAATGTGTTTTTTGGTTGGCAGGGTTGGAAGGCAGGTGGTGAACATTCCATCTTTTATGGTGAGGGTTGATTCACAGAAGCACATTGATTTCTCATTGACAAGTCCATTTGGCGGTGGGCGTCCTGGAAGAGTGAAGAGAAAGAACCAGAGAGCAGCTAGCAAGAAGGCTTCTGGTGATGGAGATGAAGAAGATGAGGAGTGAAGAGCCATGAGATTAGAACCAATGCTAGTAGAATTATTTTCAGCTAGTGTGTTTTTTTCTTTACACCTTTCATGAGGCTAGTTTGTGAAAAATATTACCGCTCATTAATGTTTTTGATTTTTGAACCTAAATACTGGGTTTGTTTAAGTTTGTGTGCCTAAGACCTATTATGATGATTTCTTTTTTCACCAAATGAAAAACATATCTTGCTGGTTATTGATTATATGTTTTCTTAGGTTTAATAACCAAAAGGTGTATGCTAAAGGAACTTGGATTCAATGCTTGGTTCTGTAGGCCGTTAGTTCATTGTTTAAATTGTCTCTGTCACCACTTCTTATATTAAATTCATTTTGAGGTTACCTGATGAATTATTCAAAATGCTTCTTGAGAAAGTCAAGGATTTTTTTTTTTTTTTTTAAATTAATAATAGTGTTTTGCACATAATTTCTTTGTTTTTTAAACAAAATCAGACGAGATCTTGGCCAATGGATGCCATCTGTGGATGGAATAAATCAAAATCCATGTCCCTCATAAGCTAAAGTTTTAAAATAAAACCTCTAATTGGTCATATATATAAACCCCAATATCATTCCTTTCTATCTTCTACGGACGGTTTTTAACTTCTAAACCATGGAATCCATTAACGTCCTCAAAGGATATGGCAAAGTAAATTCCAATCTTGAAAATCAAAATCCTCACGCCCACCGCCATAACCATTCAAGAACCACCCGAAAAACCCTACTCACCATTTCGGCCATCGTCATCTTAACCCTAGTCATCGGTCTGATGCTTGCAGCCTTAATCCACGAGTCTAACAACGAACCCACTGAGTCAGAAGAAGCGGCTGAGTCGATCAGAACTGTCTGCAACGTGACTCAGTATCCAGCCTCTTGCTTCACCAGCATATCTTCTGTCAACGTCTCTATAAAACCTGATCCAGAAGCCATCTTCAAGCTCTCTCTTGAAATCTCCATTAAAGAGCTCAAAAACATTTCTTCCCAATTCAGAACTCTTAACGACGTGAACTCTCAAGCTGCTATAGAAGACTGTTTGAGTCAATTTGAAGACGCGTTGAGTCGACTCAACGATTCAGCGTCGGCAATGGAGGTTGGATCAGGAGAGAAGGAGATGAACGATATTCAGACATGGATCAGCGGTGCGATGACCGATCAGCAGACTTGCTTGGATGGTTTAGAGGAGATGGGATCATCGGTTCTTGACGAGGTCAAAGCCAAGATGAAGAATTCAAAGGAGTTCTTGAGCAATAGCTTAGCTATTGTTGCTCAGATGAAGAGCCTTCTTAAAAAATTTGATCTTAAACTGCATTGAACTTTTTTTTTTTTTTCGGGGGGTGAGAAATAATCTGTGATTTATAATGAAATTTATGTTTTGTTGTGTGCATTTGTAAAACACGAAATACAAGTAGACAAATAAGTTTTTAATTATACAGTTTTTCTTTTTAATGTTATTTATTTATTTTGTTATTGTTGTTGGAGTTCCTTAATAATCTCAAATTTTGCAATCTTAGGATCAGAAAAGGTTCTGTCTTTAATATCATAATCTAATTTTCTGGAAATATCATAACGATTCCTGAGATTTGGATTTACTAGTGTCACAATTGCTGTTTCCATCAAATCATTAATTAAAAACTAGAAAATCAGTAGCATTGCGAGCCCCAAGTTTCTTCTCTTCTCTACTTGTGAATCACAACTTGAAGAACTATTAATACATGTGTTTGGAAGCTAAGAAAGTGATAGAAAGAGATGAGAAAAGGATAGAAAGTAAGAGAGAGAGAGTAACAAATTGGGAATGAGAAGGAGAGAGATAGAGAAAATCCAGTAACTGAATTTTTGGGATTTTAATCATACAATTATCATGTACTCAGTTTACAATCGCTGGTCTTATTTATACACAACAAGTTCTGCTATGCTTATTGTCAATACGTGCTGGTTGCTATAAGCCTGCAACCTCCAGCCCATAGCTTATTTTGAGCAGAGCGTAATGAGATATAATGTAATATAATTAAATAAATTTTTAGTATAAATATTATAATTAAATCAATCTTTAGTAAGGTAGGTGTTAGGACAACATCCTAAGAAATGATGGCTACAAATTAGCCTAATTGTTTTTATCACCAATTACAAATTAGCGTCAATCAATTCCTCCTCTTAAGCTTATGCCTAGCAACCAAAATCCAAGGTTGAAATATCATGAAAAATTAATTCCCATGAAGATTGGATAGAATATTATTATTAATAATATGATCCTGTAATAATATGATCCTGTAATGTGCTAATCACAATCATAATTCACAATCACATATATCTAATTTGTTTTTATGTTAGCAGGTAAATTCTGGTGCCCAATACCAACAATTAGTAGAAGAATGCTAGCTATATTTCATAGTGAAGACAAATTAGGAGAAGATTGAGACATATGCATGCTAGAATATATGCTAGAGAAATAGAAGAAAATACAGGGTAGAATCATGATTCCCACCCAATCAGCCAATAGAAAGAAAAAAAGAAGAATAAAATTGTATTATTTTTGTAGTAGAATACTTGTAAGGGATTCAATATCAACATTAGTGAGGTCCATGGAATCCAGCATTTGAGATAGTCTTTCACTCAAGTTATCCACCTCTCTTTGTAGCTTCCTAATGTAATTACATGTTTCCTTCAAAATTTTGGATTTTGATACCTGTAACAAAACACAAATTGAAACCCAGTTTAGCATTACAAACAATTTTAATATACCTTGTGTGTTTGATCAAATTTCAATTAGTTTTTTTAATTAATAGTTTCAACGAAGTTAATTTTTTTTTTTTTTTTGTTTATCCTTGCATTTCCCTTGAGAGTCATTTTTGATGTAATGATAAAGTTACTAAAGTCGTGGAAATAATTCCTTTGCAAAACAATATTATGAGGAAGACTCTGTATGGTAGACGATAATACAAAGTGAATAGTCTTATGAGTTGAAGAAAAATGAAGGGGGGGAAAAAAAAAAAAAAAGACTAGCCTATACCCTTGAGGCCTGGCTTTGATTAAGTTGAGGTAACAATGCTTGTAATTTCAAAATGAGATCATTAATCTCATTTTCAGTGATTTTTGAGGGTGATCTTGAATTTGATGATCTTTGGCTAGACATGGCTGAAGCTCCTTCTTTACTTTCTCTCTTACACTTTCTTGCTAGTTGAAAGTGGGGGAAGTTGCAATGAGAGGCAACAGCAGCTTAAATAGAAATTTGAGACAGGAATGCTTAGAAACAGGTTTTTTGGACAAAAACATTAACAAGGACATTACTGATTTAAATTTACATAATTAGGTCCCATTTGTCTCATATTTTCGCACTGTATGGGGTCCACAATCAAGTTGGTCCCTAGCAAATTAAGTCTTGCTAAAGGACAATTCTGCTTATCATTATTATTTTTTTTAACCAAAGCTATTGCAATGAGTACAAATTTACTTGTTACTATTGACAAAGGGTATGGAGATGAGTAGTTTCTATAGACAGAGCAAAGAATAATAAAAAATTTTCCGAGACTTATATGGAAGAGGGCCTCCGAAGTTAAAGTTAATGAGCTAACTTAATGAATTGAGACCATATAAATAGAGAGTGAGTAGAAAAGAGAGTTATTATCAAAAGTGCTCGTTTTATCTCTTTTCTTTACCTATTTATAGTAGAAAATAAAAAATTTATGTACTTATATCTTCTAATTATAGGAGATCATTTTTAATCTCATCATATATAATATTTCAAAAAATTATAAAACTAATCATAATAGTTAAAATATACAATCTCAACTATTAAATTGCAAATATAATTAAAATTCAAACTCCATACGATTAGTAACCAAAGCTTCATTGGCTAGCCTTATACGCTTGCTATTTTATTAGTTGTAAGATTTTAATTCAAAAATGTACCCTAACTGGATACGTATCAGTCTTAGTTGAATTATTAATTTTTAAAATTTTTATTTTCCAATTCTAGTTATAGATCTTGACTCGATTCCAAAATAAGAGCATTTGACTTATTTAGGGTATTTGAAAAAGATTAGGGGAACGTGGTTTGAAAAGTAAAAAATTTAAAAATTTATGACAGAAATAGGAGTTTGACTTTACAAAACACAAAAATATTTAGCGTAAAAATAATATCACAAAAAAGTATGGCAGAAAATCTATGCAGTAAAGTGTTTGTCACAAAATAAAATGGTCGTTTAATGATGAAATGTCTCATGAAATTATTTTCTTTTTAATTAAAAATTTCAATTACACTATTTCTTAGTTAAAAGTTTATTATTCAAATTATTTCAAATTTTTTATGATATACTAAATACTGTGATAATATAATTTTTTTTTTACATTAACATTTATTTCATTACTAATTTTCATATATATATATTTATAATATGAAAATATCCCCCACTAATTTTTTAGCAATATCAGCAACTTTTTATTCATGGAAAAATTTTTATTTTTTTATTGCTTTTCCGCCAAATATTTTGATGGTAAAGAAGTTTTTTTTTTTTTGTTATTCATTTCCACGTAAAATTGTGGTGGACACTGACTTTCTTCACCTCGTCAACAAAAATTCTATCTCTATTTGAGAAATATTTTTCAAATCACCATAATTTGAAAATTTTCTTACAAATCACCTGTATTTAAAATTAATTTTTCCAAATACTCTAAATGGGTCAAATGCCCACCAAAAGAAAGTTTTGTCATGCTTAATGTGAGGATACAGTCTGTACCATTTTATGTATTGCCTTCGCCCTGTCTCTTAAAAAGTTATGTTTTGGTTTCAGTCCCTCCCTTTGTGTTTTGGCCTTTTGCAAAATCTTGCTTTGGCTTCACTCTCCTCCCAACCGGTTTAAACTTCATGCCATTTTTAGTCGAACCAACCCTCTAAATCAAGACAAGTTTTGATGATTGAAAGATGTGTTATAATATATATATATAATTTGATTCACTTGAATGTTTGTTAGATTAAACTATTTTTAATTAAAATAACCTTAAACATTTTAAGAAAATAATTTGTTATTCATACAACTCAGAAAAATAACTCAAGTCATGTTGTATAATAGCAGTCAGTTAAATGAAAATACTTACAAAAAAAAAATTAAATGAGATAAAAGTGATAGTTTTAAAATAAACCGTGTTTTTATATATTGTAAGTTAATCACAACTTTTTCTTTTTATTGATAACTTCATGCCAATCAATTTAACCAATATTTGATTAATAGGTAATGAAAACCATTCAATTTGCTCCATATAATTGTTATAGCTCAGATATTTAATTACAATTATGCATAAAATGGTTACATTTACCAATCAATTGACACTTTTGAAGAAGCACATGTAAACCATGAAAGGAGGAATTGTGCCCATACAAGTAGGCCGAAGAGTTACCCTAAACAGAGACCACCACAGGTTTAGAAGGCATTAGCGCTTTTTTGGTTGCTTTAATTGGAATATTATCAACTTTATGTTACAATCACTTATAGAAAATCTTCCCATATGTCATTGTAACAAACAATAATACTAGACTAGTGAACTGTGATATGTATCCAATAAGAAAGCTCAAACTTTCACAGTAATTCCAAGTGGTCATTTGTCCACTATCATATGCACCGAAAACATGATTCAAAGTCTGATGTGACTGTCCAGTAAGAGGATGACTAAACTACCCATACATATTGTCGACAAGTCCACGGCCTGATCGGTAACTGGCAACGCATGCTTCCTGGGACCTTAAGGTCTATACAAATTTGTAAATATGAATCCCATCTGGTGACCAAAAAAAAAAAAAAAATTACAAATACATATAAATTTTGTTTGATATTGAAATTATAACGTGCCTTACAAAAAAAATAAAATAAAATCACTTTAGATATTATTAGAAAAGTTAGTTTTAAAAACCGTTGTTTAGCTGCATTTGAGGTTTTTTTTTTTTTTTTGGTTTTTCAAACATATTAAATTACTCTAAAGTTCATTTTTAATGGTCAAAAATAACATTTTTAATATAATGTTTTTCTTAATAAAAATTCAAATAACAATATCCAACAGACTCCAATAGACATGTTGAGAAATAATTCAGTAGCAGAGCCAATAATTAGTGAAATTCTTAAGTGAACTCAGTCTCACAAGAGAAGTCATAAATAAATCCAATTAAAATTAAAGATATCATTAAATGATAATAAAATTTAAATTTTTGCATTCACTTAAATGATTAAAATTATAAATTCACCATGTTTAAAAATTAAAACATTTACTATTACTTTATGACGTGTCTCATTTTAATAAGATTAGTCTACAATTCTTCTTATAAACTGCAAATACCTGAAATTTTCTCCAATAATTGGGTATTTGGACTCATTTACCAACCGCTCAATTTAGCCCCTAAATTTCCGGTAACCGACCACATGTTGTTTGGCACAAGAGGCATGATGAATAAGTCATGCTAGTGCTTCATGATATCGACTCTCCACAGAGTTCATTGTCCAAATAATGTCTTTACCTTAGGACCCTAAAATCTAATATTCCCTTCCCTTCTATAGATTCTTTGGCTAATTGGCTCTGCGTATGCTATATTTTTGGAATTGCTTCCAGCAAGCATACTTCCCTAGTGTGTGTACAGACTCTATTCTATTAACTAGATTAACTAGAAGCATTCCTTTGCTTCTGAGATCATTCAACTTGACTACCTTTCCCTTCTTCTCTGTTGGAATGAATCGATTATAGATGCCTATACTACATCAAAAGAACCTAAAAATACCGAGTTGCCCCAGTGATTATGAGCGCTCCAGAAAAAAATAATAATAATAATGTTGCTTCGTATAGCCACAATTCGACAAACTAAGCACATGTGAGTACTGAGTACACTGACTAATAAATCATTCACATATGCATGTGCATCGAGTACACTGATGATTTGAACCATTCACAAATAGAATTCTGATGTACCAAAACAAAAATCTTTATCGCATTCAATAATTAGGGCGCTCATTTGCATATCCAGAAAAATGCAAACTGAATAGGAATCCTATTTCACATCTCTATGCATTTCCAGTTCAGGAAGGTGAAATGATACCGACAACTTAATGAATGAAAGAACTACAAAATGAAAGACTGCCCAGAAAACATCATTCAAGAAAAGATTAACCTGCCCTCATTGACAATTCAGCAATACCACTTGCACAGTCAGACGTGTGTCGAAACCCCATTCCTGAGCTACTACTCATTCAAAGCTAAGGCTATTTCGGTTCTACAGTTACTACCTGCATCATGAGCTAAACACTCAATTATGATACTATTACTCCAATATCCACCAAGTTACAACCATAAGAATCACTTCACTCACTTGGACAGTCGGCTGCAGTAAACAAAAAGGCGTCTCACCACCACTTCAACCATCTTATAGGATGCCTTCATGATGCAGTCAGTAAAATTATTCATATTGAAGTTCACAACAAACTGTTGCACAGATTAGCAACAAATTAGAATCAAAAGCATAAGCTTGACAGGAGTAAAGGTGGGTTTACGAACATAACTGATCTATATCATGGCCTAATATGAGCAAGCATCAGAAAATTGATCAAGGACAAATCAATTCGAAGCCTTGAGTGTTCTTACAATGAATATGATAAAAGAATGTTTTATGTTGGAAATCATTATTTTCTAATAGTGCACTAGAAAATTTTTTCACAATAAACAAAAATAATTTTCTTGTGGTATTGTATTATTGTCAGAAACAAATTGGTCAGCCCATGAGACACAGTCATGTACAACAAAAAATTTCTACAATTGCATCAATTGTCTATACTAACCTCCCTGTTTTACTTCCAAGTTCGCTAATCCTCTCAGTAGACAATGCTAAGAAAAAGTGTTTTAATGAGGAGAGCCCTTAGCTTATGAATACTCTACTGTTTAGTATCTTTTCAGCCTCAGCTACAGCCAAATTTCTGATTCCATTCTCCTTCATCCACTTCTCTCCTCCTGCCAAACTATCATGAAGCTGCTCCTCCTTAATCTTTAATAATTTCATGCCATCACTTACTTTCGGGAAAAAGCCTTCGGGCCTCAAGCACCAAGATCCAAATACCCCAAACAGAACCTCCAAGTCATGACTAAACCTTTCGACACCACAATCATGAAACTTCACATTGTTCATAAGAATGCCATTGAAAAGCAAGCGATCCACTCCAGCAGCCAAACTTCTCCATACACCAACAAAATCTATCCCGTTCAAATTTTCTTCCACTATTGCCATCTTTCCTTGCAAATGATCTAAAGCCCCAACTAAATTTTTGGACACTGTCCAACCTTCTTCACCCTGGTCCTGCCATTGCCTCCTGTTTTTTATATAATCCCGACACCTAGCATCAAATCCCCTCAAAACAACAACTGATATCTTCTCCACCCACTCTTTTCTAAAATCCTCCAATTTTCTTATCTCCTCATCAAAAATGCCACTGACAGGTGGAATCTCCCTGCTTTCATTGTCAATACTTGACATTCCCAGTTGATCCCCATGATCAAACCCCATTTCAAGGAAAAAAATGTCTTCACACCATTCCTTTAAAACGGACTCAACATAGTGAGCAGCATTAATGGAGTTAGCAACTTTGATTAGAGCATCATCATCTGTTAATGCAGTCAATCCTTCAGCCTCTTGGCACCTCAGAAGAGCACAATCTAAAAACTGTTGTAGAACAGGTGCACCAGTCAATCTTAGAAACCTTGACCTCAGAGAGGTGGAAGGCAGCGACCGACACCGATCAACCACCAATGATAGACGCCAAAGGAAGGCACCAGAAACCACAGGAGATTTATAGTTTTCAGGACCAGATAAAAGAGAAGCTCCTTCAATTTTCATTGTCCAATTTTTCTCATTATCTACCTCAGCTTTTAGCTTCTCAACTGTGTCACCAAGCTCTATTTCTGCCCACAGATCAAGCCAGTCAGGTCGATCACAGAAAATGGACAGAGAAGAAACTTTCTGCAAGTTTCCTTCTTCCTGAAGGGAAAACACGTTTCCAGAATGTGATACCAGAGACTGAATTTGTTTATCAAAAGCAATCATCAAGTCAACAAGATGGAGCCATGATATTCTAGCCTGTGATTGAATGTCAGCAATGCTGTCTTCATCCAATTGACTGACATAAATAGGGAATATCTCTTTCGCCAAGTATGTTGATAAAGAGGTCACCATTGCTGAAATCCATTCTTCTCTACAACTGTACCCTACTAGCCTTGCTTCATCAACCAATGGTTGCAATAATTCATCCATAGTATCAACATAATCCCTAGTAATCTTGTGCACAAGAGCAAAAATGAATTCCAGCTTATCAGTCCACTTTGAAAAATGCCGTTGGCAAGCAACTGATATAGGATTCACAAGTTCTTCAATTGCCCAAAGTGGCTGATGTAGAGCAACTTCCCTATTGTGGCCCTCAAGTTGCCGAGATTTTCTTCGCCTTTGCAATTCTTGCAAATGGCACAACGCAAGAAAGTTTTCACAATACTGGTGTTTGAGATCCCCCTGCATTGTGAAGAGAGGACTGGGGACTTCAGCTGATTTCCCTGCATCAAGGTTTGAGGAATTTGAGGTGCAAAGCGGCGGAGGCCATCCAAGGGAAGCAAGAAGGGCTCGATGATCTGCAATTGCATGGGGTCTTAAAATGGCCAAAGCTCTATCTACTCTATGATCAACTGCCAATACAAGGCGAGTCCACTGAGGGCGTGTTTTTGTGATCAAAGTTAAAACATTTTCTGTTTTTCCAAGAGTTTCAATAGCAAGCAGGCGCATTTCCTGCAAAAAAAAAAAAAAAAAAGAGTGAGAAAAAGTACTTATTATTGCATTTAAGTTGATAATAAATAAATTGCACTCACTTCTGAACTCTGTCTAGAAGAAGGCTTCCAGAGGTTTTTGTTCACAGTAGAAGATACAGCATCTTCAATGTCTCCAACTAAACTGTCAAGCTTCAATGCAGTCTCTGAAAGATGCAAGAAAATGGTTTGACAAAGCTAGAAAATCTTGATTGCACACAACTCGAACAATAGAAAGCATTCTATGACTAGTTTGAAAGCTAAAAGTAGAAAACAATTGGCATATAAGAAAATGAAATCAGAAGCAAGCCAATCAAACAGCAACAACCATAATCTGAGCAAAGGAAGGTGGCACTACTTAATTCACCAGTTAAAAAAGAGGACAATTTCTGCACTACCTTACATCCCATATTTAAACTGCCTCAAAAATAAATATATAAAGTATGGTCCTGCTAACTTATTCTGATAATCCCATGTTGGGATAATCAGCTCTCTTCATATTTTAACTCCATGCCTAAATAAATACAAGTTTATCCAGCTCCCATCTCACATGTGAAGCTAGAGTGCAGTACTACAGCTGGTCAATGGCATAAGTGTACTGGTTCTCAATTAGCAGTGTTAATATATATTTGTTTCAAAACGATGGACTGATGCCATATCATGACACAACATGAAAGCATGCGCTATGCAAATCTTAACCCTGAACTATCAATGAGAATAAAGACAGTTCTTTTGAATTTATTTCCCTCACATTTCACATCCAAGATTTTTAAGTACACAATGAGATTACCAAAAAATTCTAATTTGAATGGTTCAAGTGAAATCAGAATTGATGAAAACAAATAAGGCACCTAGATCCAAATACATTTTGCAAATTTACACAGCCATACTTTGTCTTCCACATGAAATAGGTCAACTGTACAAGAACAACAAAGGGGAACCTAGAATAAGAAAAATATTTGTAAACTCCACTGTTTGCACATTCCACCAAAACAAAAAAGTTTCTCCTTAACACTCAGAGAAGTAAACATTTCAGCCATACAACAGACCACTAGGATTGTAGTACCATAAAGTGCTTTCAACTATTAGTTCAAATGAATTCATTTATTGGATTACTTGTAACCTGACAATTCATCCAATAAGACAATAACGAAAAAATGTAAATGCTAAAAAAGGACACATTTTTTATCTTCATTACTGGTTCGTTTAAGGAATGCACAGCCAAGTACCAATTACTTAAAAGTAATGCAAGCAAGAAAACATCAAATATAGGTGTCAAGCAACATTATCTAGATATAATTCTTTAGAGAAATCTTGCTTGCACGTAAAAATCTTATCCATGCAGCCAAATTTACATAGATAAATAGCATAGACAGGGGCAGTACTACATGTGATCCCCCTCTAAAAAAAAAAACTATACTATATATACATACTTTATATACTAGCCCTCCAAAAATTGAAAAGCTGCCCCCCACCAACCCTCCAAATATTAAAATTAATGAGCCTGCTTATCATTTCAGACTAAGTTTTAGGCCCAGGTTTTCAAATAAATGGACAAGGCCTAATTGAAGAGGCTTGATTTAAGCCAACCGTTAAATTGGTAACTGGACCTACGATCCCAATTTGTTATCTGTCATCAAAATCACATTTTGATCTCTAGCTCTCAAATGGTGGCACAAAAATACCCCATATACCACCTCCACCACCGAGCAGTTCAATTTTTTGTCACCCCCGCTATATTTTTCTAGTTCCACCCCTGAGCATAGAGCAGGGTGGGAATGGATTGACAAATAAATATCTATTGACTAAAAGATGTAAGATACATGGGTACTTTGCTAAACTGTGTTGGCTCAACAATAATGCACTCACCAAAAGTAAGACCTAGAAAACCGATGTCAACAGTGCAAAGAAAGAGTTGGCTATTGGTTCTAATCAGTAGACTGACTGCCAATAAAATAACATCTCTTTTAGGATTGTTCAAAGGCAGTACATCATTTTAAACATCTTAGTTGTCATAGTTGATGTCACCCATGAAATATAACCACAGCAACATTCACCACGCAATAAGATGCATCCCATCATTTTACCATATAATAAATGATGTCCAAGCTTGTGGCTTTTAGAACTACATACTTTTTCAAATTTCAACGAAATTCCACAGTCATGATCTATTTTCTCTCGGCACTTCTATTTCTCAAAAAAAAAAAAAAAACCATATATTCCACTCATGTACTAAGATGCAATATAATGTATTAGAGAAACCAACACAAAGTAACCAATACTCGACGATATTTTCAAATTTCATTAGTAGTTCTCTTTATTTGTTTTCTTTTATTAATTCCCCAAATGGATTTTCAAGTTCCAAAAACCACACACTACCTCCCATCATATTTCTCTACAAACTAATATAAATCTAAAAACAATTCCACATCAAACATTGAAATTTCAACCAAAATTCACACAGTTTAATAAAAATTTTGAAATCTTAACATTCTAAATAATAATAATAATTCAGCACTTTTCTCAAATTCTAGTTACTTCACATTCCCATATCTTAAAGCAAGCATTTAAAAAAAAAAAAAAAATACCAGCATATGCTCGAACAGTTTCCACTCTCGCCACCTCCTTAGCCAGTGCCGGAAGCTCCTCGCCCAATATCTGCCCCTTCTTCCCTCCTTCTCCTCCTCCATCATCTATACAAATATGCAAGGAAAGGAATTTTAACTATGAAATGATGCATATAACATGAATTTCACTTGCACATTAATAAATTTGCAAATAATAATTGAGCACAAAAAGACAGACAGACCTGATAGAGAAATAGGAGCGCGTGTCAACGAGCCGAGATCGGTCAACTTGGAACTGGCATCACTAAATAGTCCACGAATTCGATCGGAGAAGAAAGCGTAAGCGAGAAGACTTGATTCAAGCCTCGAGTTAAGGTCGAGTAGGCTTTGGTCCAAATCCAAATACTCCACTTTCAGCTCCGAGACGAGGCTCGTCGCCGTCGTGAGATCTTGTTGAGTGTGGAGTCTGTCATTGAGAAATGAGACAATTGACGAAGACAAAGTCGAGACCGGAGGTATAATTTGGATTGTTGGCTCCATAGTTAGGCCTAAGCCGTTACATACGTAAATTTGATCATAGAATGAGGGTAGTTTGGTAACCTCGTCGGATTTTTTTTTTTTTTTTTTTTTTCCCTTTCAGCAAGCGAGCGAAGAAGATTGAATGCTTTTTTCAGTTTTTTGCATACACAGAGACAGAAACAGAGGGGAGGGGTTGGGTTTGGTTTAGTTACGGGTTGGGTTTTCGATCGGCTATACGGGTCGACCAACCCAGAGACCAATTAGAGTACGTGGTCCAGTAGGCCTCGCTTGAATAAGCCCTAATTAAAATGATTTTCATACAAATAACGAAAAAACAAAAAAAAATTAACTCTTTTATCTCCAAATTTTTTTATTTTACAAAAATAACCTAAATTTTTCTTTTTATTTATAAACTTGCTTTTTCTTTTTCTCTTTGCCTATTAAAACCAAACGTATTGGTTTCATTTTCTTTTAAAATTAAAAAATTAATTTAATGACATTATCAAAATGAATTAAGTACTAACATGTATTTAGATTGAAAACTATATAATTTATATATTATATTTTCTATAAATATGTACAGTATCATTTGTTTTATATACAAAATTAAATTCATATTTATAAAATCAAATACTTTTAAAATTTCATTTTACTTGACATTTTAAAAAATTCTCAAAATAAATAAAATTGAGTGAATATAACATTTTGAATAACTCATAGCATTTCAAACCACTAGTAAACATAAATTCTATAATACCAAACTTCAAGCAAAAATTACTAACTGAAATTCATAGCTCACTATCATTTAGTGATACAACCCTTTTAACAGCAAATTATGCATTCCTTATGCTTGAAATTTCAATTATATAAAAATATAACAAATAATATACATTAAATAAAAATAGTATACTTCTAACAAATAATTAATATATAATACTGCTTAACATTATTAGGTTATAGAATATATTAAATAAAATTCAGTATATTTATACAGTGTAATTAATACCTATTATTTTTTATAAAAGCCATAGATTTCAAATAAAATAAAAATCATAGCAAATAATATATATTAAATAAAAAAAGTATATTTCTAACAAATAATTAGTGTATAATATAAATTCAATATATTTTCATAAATACAAATAATATATAATAATGTTTATAAAAGTCATGGATTTTAAATAAAATAAAAAGTCACAGTAAATAATATACATTGAACGAAAAAAAAAAGTATATTTCTAACAAATAGTATCTAATACAAATTTATTATATTTTCACAATGTAATTAGTATATATTAATAGTATACAAGTCACTTTGGCAATATATATATATATATATATATATATATATATATATATATATATATATATATATATATATATATAAGTCATAGATTTTGAACAAATAAAAAATTATAGTAAATAGTATATATTAAATAAAAAATAATATACTTCTAATAAATAATTATTATTTAATATTATTTACTATTTAATTTTATTTTTAAATAAAAATTAAATATTAAAATGAGATAATTTTCTAAAAAGAAAATTATAAAATATTTACTTATTCAAAACCATTACGAATTTTATTAAATTAATGATACCATTGCAAAATAAACCTAACAAGTAAAAAAAAATATAAAAATATAAAAATGAAAAAAGAAAACTGAGATGTTACAAATATTAAAAATATAAAAATAAGACGTATGACATAAATTCTTTATAATTAAATTCCCTATCAGATCCAACAAAAAGCCAAAAAAAAAATAATTGGTGAATAAAATTGCTAGCGTAAATTACATGGATAATAATCACAGTGACCTAAAATTCATCAAAGTTTAATTTAAAATTCCTGTAGATTTATCTTAATATATACACACTTCGTTTTAAAATGAGTCACTTAGTCTTTATTTATTTAATTTTTGTTCTTAAAGATTTGTTAAAGGCTGCATATACATAGTTTACTAATATAGAAAACGCATGGGTAAGCAACGCACATCTCAAAAACAGATTAAATTATAAAATAATGGATGTGATTGTACAACTTGAAATTTCTGAAAAAACAACATTTATCCTTCTCTTGTCAATTGTAATTCTTAGCCTTCTCAAAGAATGTGAAGAATTTTTCTTTTTTTTTTTTTTCTCAAGAATATCAACAGCCATTAATGGGGCCTTAAGCCAAATCAGTACAAAAGAATAAATGTGCATAAAATGACCAGCTAATATTCACACAACTATCTAACATAGGTTCTTTGACAACAGGCTTGAAGTTCAAATATCCGTCCCAATGGCCTATAAACAAATAATCTTGATCAATACCCTTCCTTATCGATCTTTCCAAGCTCTCTGTGACCAATCATTTTGCTGGCGGCAACCAATCAAGGAGGAGGGATAACTTGAAAAATCAGAGTTAAAGCTGGACCAAACTGAAGGCGTATGTATTGATAAAGCCTTGAGATCTCTCATCTTAGAATGAACAGACTAACGTCGGGCCAAAATGAGCCTGGATCTGCAATCTCTCATCGGAACCAACTACGCTAGCAAATCAAGGCACCAAGGGCAGCAAAACAAACTAAAGCTATGGTGACCACTGCCATAAGAGAGAGGGAGTCAAAAGCCTCGGGGAGAGAGAACGAACGAAAGGGTAATAAAAGTTGTTTCTTCTATAATCAATAAGCAATTTCAAAGAATGTGAAGAATAAACCAAAATTATAATGTTTTGAAATTGTTTCTCATAAATGTACCCCTCGTTCCAAAAAAGATTGTCCATTATTTATTTTTATAATGTCTCAAAATATTTGTCCACTCTAAAAATAAATATAAATATTTGTCTATTTTATCCTTATTAATTGAAATGTGAGTATTTTCAAAATTAATAATAAAAATAGTAATAAATAAATATATTTAAGAATATATGTAGAAAAATATAATAAAATTTATGAATTGACAAGCAATTAATGATATTTTCTTAAACGGTGTGAAAAAATAAAGTAGACAGCCTTTTTTGAGATGGAGAAAGTATTATTTTAGATATTTGGGATTATATTATAAAGTTTAATATTGGTTACTGAACGTTAATTTAATGGCAAACATATAAGGAAAATTAAGAATATTAACATTAGATATGTAATTTCCATATTGTGAAGAACGGGGGAAAAAAACACATTTGAAGCAGTGGCATGATGATAAATATGTGCACATTATCTCCTCTTTATTTCAAGTTGGCTTACTCCTAGATATATTAAATTCATGCTGAAAATATTTGGTAGAGATCTAATAATACATTTGTGAACTCATAACTAGAAGTTATTGTAATCCCGCTTTAAACTTAGAATTATAACACTTATAATGCGCTTTTTTAATATAAATTTAAATCTGATGAAACTTAAAAGAATCGATATTGTTATAAAGAAAAATATAAATAGAAATAAGAGAAAAAAAATTTTATTTTTTTTTAAATAGTAATAAAAGAACTGTGTACCCATAGAATCTACAGGAATAGATCTACAGGTATGGTGTGGACCATGAATTTTTTTTTTTTTTTTTTGAATCTGGATAATGAAAATTAACAGAGCTAAAATTAAGTAGTAAAGCTGTTTAACTTAGGCCATACAATGCTGATTTGCCTGTCTTCCATCAAGTACAAACTTCCACTTTCTCTTTCTTACTGAAAGAAAAATAAAAAAATGAATGAACAAACAAACAAAAAAAAAAAAAAACAAAGAGGGGAGAGATGGGTTAGTATAAAAATTTTTAATATCATAATTAGATAGTTTCATTTGTAAATCTTTTTTTTTCCCATTTGATTAAAAAGATATTATTCATTTCAAATTTAAAAATTATAGAGGAATTATAATGCTTACTTGCATTTAAAAAAAAAAAAAAAAAGAGGAATTAAAATTGAATTTCTCAGCAAAGCTTAATTTGCAATAAATGTAATTTATCAACTAAATTAACACTAAAAGGATTTAGTTTTAGACTAATGCAAAGTGAGTCAGCCATGTGAATTCTGCAAAAATAATGTTAGCTGATGGCCTGTGGCTAAAATTTTCTTCTTGGGATACAAGTGAAGTGTACTTTCCTATAAATGGGGGTCCAATTAAAAAGATTTATTCAATTTTTCGCAGGCAGCAGAAGCTGCAGAGAGAAGAAAAGTACAAACAGAAATAATAGGAAAAAAAAAAAAAAAGCAAGCTGTTTCATGCCTGGTGACATCATGGCACAGTCAAGAGAATTTCATCAACTAATCATATCACTGGCTATTGCCCCATTTTTTATTCTGTGAATTTTTTTTTAATTTTCTTTTTATATTTTGAAATTTTAAAAAGGATTTATTTGAAAGAAAAATTCATTTGAAAATAAGAAAGATTTTTTTTTTTTAATTTGTTTGATTTACACTCAATGAAAAAGTACAAACTACATTATAAATCCAAACAAAACATAATAATAAAAAGATTTGATTATTAGATTATAGAAAATTCTCTAAAACTGAGGTGAAAATTTTTTTGAAAGATTAGAACTTTTCCAATTCTTTTATCAATATTCTCATAATAAATTAATTTTTCTAATTAAATAAAAAATAAACAATCTACACACTAGAATTGAAGAATTCCTAATAGAAAGAAAATTACTCCCTAATAGTTTGGCTTCAAAATTTGATCTTAATTAATAAGATAAAGAGTAAACTCAGTATTTAACTAACAAACTCTTAATTCTCCCAATTTTTTCTTTTTTTTTTTTTTTATATATATACATTATCCCATTGATATTGTACCAACAGCTTTTTGAAATTTTAATAAAAGAGGGTAACCCATGTGCCAGAGGACTACAACTTTTAATGGAATAAAAGGAAAAAGGAGAAAAAAAAAATCCTGAAAGCTATACTCACAAATAATCAAATGATCATGAAAAAGAATAACAAAAAAAATGGAAAAAGAAAAGAAATAAAAACAAGAACGGCATAGGAAACCACAAATATAAGCAATGCAACTACCTTTTTTGACCCTTTGTCCTCTGGTGTACGCTAATCTCCATCCCCACCATTCACATAGGCCAAGTATCTGATGTCACAGCTGAAGTACACAAATCCAAGAGTTATTATGCCAAGGTTGATGATTTTAAGACAGTCAACAACAAGAATCACTGTTTGGGACATTCTTGGCTATTTTTTCATTTTTCACCATCTTTTCTGATATAAAAATCACAGCCAGAAGATGGATGGAGGTAGGGGTGTGTGTGTGTTTGCATTTAGTAGTATGCTCCTCCTATTTCTAATACTCCAAGTCTTGTTTATTTATTTATTGTAATGTGAAGTTCTTTGGCTACACTTGTTCTGAATTTTTATCCATCTTCTTTTCCTGCCAACAACAATTCATATTTCATAAAAACATCAAGAAAACAGATTAAAGTAAAATCCACAATCACAACATTGCCAATTTCAAACCTTTTTACCATGCGACCTTCCTCCATCTTATCAATTCACTCAGATAAAAATGGAAACAGACAAAGATTTTTATATTTATCTACCTTAGAATTACTAGAGTCTAAAACTTCTCTATTAGCTTTACAAAATAGCAATAATGGACACCACCATAAACAGTAAGAAAAATTAAATCTTAATCACGGAATAACCGATTAGGTTTGGTTTTCACTGGAGAGAGAGAGCAGGAGTATATTATCGAGTCAATAACTATGATTTGGAAAAGAATTTAGTATTATTTATGGCAGAAACTACTGCCTCATAATATAATGTTAATTCTATATGCCAAAAACTAAAATTATTACAGAAACAGTAAACTGAAGAAAATAAGTCGTGGCATCGCATGGACACCAAGATCCTGAAACATCATAGATCAGCTGAATCTTTTATCTAATTGGCTCTAAGAAAGCAAGAAAATTTTCCTCAAGCGCACCAATTCACCAGCAATTTATATATTTAAGGCAAAAGCAGGACAGCAAGCAAATAGCATAGCTTCTAACCAATGGTGTTACAAGGTCCAAATCATATTAATGTAGGAACAAGTTAAAGAAGAAATGAAAACTTATAGCAATTCATTTCAATGAGATATATTTGAAAGCAGACCGTACCAGACAAAATCGTAAAATGGTGCACATGTACATTTGAAGCTCCTAACTTAACTCTTTCTGCCATGGTAATATTCTAAGACAAGGAATTCAGGGCTTGTCTCACTGATGGGCAATTTGAAACTTCTTGAAGATTTTCAATTAGTGAAAGGTCTTGTTAGATACATAAGATGACTTCACTTCCCTGCACCACAGTTCTTCAGTTGAACTGCTCTGGTAAACAGATGCTTAACACCTCACCTGAAAAACTAAAGCTGCATAGTTATGATCTTGATAATCTTTGTATTCCATGAGATTCAGTACGAATACAAGGAAACAAATTGAAAATAGATGCCTCACCAATTCAATTAGATAAAATGGAGTACAACCAGTTCAATCATTACAGATATGCAGAACTGCAGGCTGTGGAACATTGAGGAGGAATGCATGCATGTAATTGTGTACATTTATCTATTCAATTCATTAGGAATTTTGTCTTCAAAAATGAGTACACATGCAAATGTATAACCAATATACTAACTCTGGTTTAGAAGAGAAAGGTGCTAGAATCATCCATATAAGGAAATAGAATTAACGTCTCTTCAAATGAAAATCAAGTAACTGAGGATTACGAAGGCCATAATATAATAGATGATGGATGACAAATATTTCACAAACATTTGAAACAGCCTAAAACCGTAATAGTACTTTTATTCATCTGTGCAAGTTCTACACTGTGCAAACTTTTGAAAAGCCCTCATGGAAACTGAACAGACACTCTGACTTAAAAGAAAAAAAAGGTATATGAAATAAAATAAATTAAAAGTAAGAGGCAAAGTTATCTCAAGACCTCCTTCTAAAATTGCACCTATAGAACTAAATTAAACCTGAAATTACCCAAAAATGGAAGGCAGAGATTACCCACTGTCCACATTCCTATCTCCATGAAAACCTATGGTCCAACAGAAAGGACTCCATGCACTACATTTGGTGTTGCTAAAACTGAACAACTCAGCATCCCATCACAGCACAATTGTACACAAAGCTGCCAGAATGTTTCTTTGCAAGCAGATCCCACTTTGGGGGGCCTTCACTTGGAACCCAGGAGTTAAGCTCAATCATTCCCCCACCTAAAGCCCTAGGCCCACCTATAACAATTAGCCGATCTCCACATGCCCTAAATGCCAGCCCCCAGCCATTCATTGAAACGGCCTGCTCAGGCAGTCCCCCCAGTGTGATCCACACGTTCGTTTCTTTGTCATATTTTCTCAACTCCTTTTGTGCATAATCAGCTGCATAAAGCTCATTATTTGCAACTGCAACTAAAGGAGGTGCTTCAGCTGCAGCAGATGTTTCATTCCCCCCTGTCCCTCCATTTCGTGCAGGGAACATATCAGGTATCACACGCCACGTTTTTGTTTCCAAATCATACACCTCCCCACATGTAAGCATCCTTGTATTGCCAGTCCCAATCCCGCCAATGACATAAAATTTCCTATCCATAAATACTCCAGAACACATTTTCCTGGCTTTATTCATGCTTGGAATGGTAGTCCATGTGCCAGTTTCAGAATTATAAAGCTCTGCCGAGCTCAAAATATTGCCACATGGATCACAACCACCAGCCAGAATTGCAATTTCTCCCAGACTAGCGGACCCAAACAAGCACCGTGGCATGTTCATCTTCATGCCAGATGTCCACATGTTGGTTAAAATGCTATATCTATAAATAACATGGGACTCTATTTCCTTTCCAAAAACAAGCAGTTCTGTACCAACGGCCAATGATTCCTTGTCCGAACACATGAAGCATTCATTTGAATTCATTCTTGGCAAATGCATCCATCGGCGGTGAATGGGATCAAAGGCCTCCCATTCAAGGATGTTGCAGGAGAAGTATACCCAGTGCTCAGCAATACCCATTTCCCGTCTCAGCTTGTACAGAAAACCGCTACGAACTAGGGACCGGAAGCTTTTATTCAATGAAGCAATGGTGCCGTAATCAGACCTTGAGCAGTGGAGGAGACAACTTATTGACACATCTCGACCAAGTTGATTAATAAGTGAACTTGTATCTAAATCAGATTTGTCCTCTACCTGATCCCGATTATCTGGTTGATTAGCTTGCATAGTAGAAAAAACCAGCATACCCGTCACTTGATGTCGATTATCAGGCCAATCAGTTTGTCCAACAGAGATATCATCCTCTGCTAGATGCTGATCATCTGGCCGATCAGTCAGCACAATAGAAATATCATCCTCTGCTTGATGCCGATCATCCGGCATACCAATTTGCACAAAAGAAAGACCGCTCAGACCAGCCACTTCATGCTGCTCTTGTTGATCAGATTCCACAATAGAAAGAACACAGAGATCCTCATCTTGATGTTGATCATCTGGCTTATCAGTTTGCACAAAAGAAAGACCAGTCAGACCAGCTGCTTGATGCTTGTCTGATTGATCAGATTGCACAAAAGAAAGAACACAGAGACCCTTTGCTTGATGCTGCTTATCCGGTTGATCAGTTTGCAAAATAGGAAGAACATGTAGACCCTCCATCTTCTCCTCTTTCTCCTGGGCATCCAATGGCTTGGCTGCCTTCCTTGACACAACATCTTCCCCATCTTCCAAATGGCGCTTGCTAGAAGAGCGTTCAACAACACGATAAGCATTGTAAATCCATTGACTTTCTTGCTCACATGAGGCAGGTAATTCCCTTGAGACAAGGTAGGTGCCCTCCAACATGTTGCCCGGAATTATATAGCCAGATAGCTAAAAAATTTCCTTATAGCCAAAAAAATTCCCTTCCTTCTTCGCCATAATAAGATGCAAAAACAATCAATCAGTAAAGGAAATCATATCCTTCAATTAATTCAACATATCTAAACCATACATCCAGCTAATTAATATGATCTTTAAGGAAATGAATTAAACATTAACATACTTTTAGTTGTAGTGCATGTAACTAAGATAAGTCCAATCAAAGCTATACTAAGAAAGCAAAAGAAGAATCACACACAAAAAAAAAGCCCATATCTTTACCACATCTCAAAAACCATATATTCACACATATAGAACCTCTCAATGCAACCATTTTAGATATAACAGGCAAAAAAACCGTATCTATTAGCATTGAATTTGTGCATGAAAAGAACAATCTAGTAACCTCGACTGAAAAATTGCATATCAAAATTGAGGGAAAAAAAAAAAAAAAAAGAAGATACAGAAATGAACAAGACAGTGAAAACAACTAGAAATAAGAAATGACAAGTAACCAAATCAGATCTCTGAGCTCAAAGCAGAACACTAATTAAGAAAAAAACCAAAATTTACAACACCTGCCAGAGTTTCAATCAAACTTGCAACAGTTAAAACAAGAATTCAATTTTCTTCAACAAAAATTCCCACTAAACAAGAAACTAACCAAACAAAAAGATCTACTAACTAAAAACACCAACACCAACACCTATCAGCAATAAACTCTATCCTAACAAGCAATGATAAATGAAGGGCACTTAAAAAAATAATAATAATAATAATAAAAAGGAACCCAATATCAAGAATGAGAGTAGTATCAGAATGGCACTATAACATATAAAAAAGAAAAGCAAAAAAAAGTTAGAAGAACTCACAAATTGGGCAACAAAGACTCGCACTTTCTCTATTCTACCTCTTCGATTCTCTATGGGAATCAAAACCCAATTGCTATTTCTATCTCTTTCTCACGCACGCACTCTTGTTTCTGGTTATATTCGCTGAGAAAGAGTAATATGATGATGGGTTAATGGTAATGTTGGGTTTATACAATGGGGTGGCCTTTTATGGAGTTATATTAATTTAATAAAAAAGAAATTTATTTATTTTAAAAAGTTTTAACAGAAAGAGAAAGGGGGCGTGTGGGGTCTACAAGAGAGAGTGAGAGTCCAGAGAAAGTATTGGTGGAGTCGCCGTTTAGGATTGCGGCTCCAAAGAAGAGAAACCGAAACCGCTAACGGCCGTTTTTGCACGTGTTGGTGTTTAAAAGAAATCTGCGCTTTGTGTTTTTGGACATGTACTGTGTGTGATTGTGGGGCATGAGTTGGCTTTCATTCCTTTCTTTCTTTTTTAAATTTATTTTCCTTTTATTATCATTATTATTATTATTTTGCTTTTTTGAGTAACGAAATTAATGGTTTTGGAAATATGCGATTCAATTTGAACTTATCCTTAACAATTTATATTTTTATTTTTCAAAAACTATTTACCTTTTTTTTATAAAAATAAATTTAAAAATAATATTGAAAATGTATTATATAAAAAAAAAATAAGACTAATATAAAATGTATATTTCTTGTTCTTAATTAATCATATTCGGTTCATTATTATATGATAATAATAATTTTTTTTTTTTAGCATTTGAAGGAAAAAAAATTTTAAATTTATTACTCAGAGAAATATATAGTTCCAGTTAAATTATATTTTTGGTGTGTATGTATAACAATAACATAAAATTTGAATTCTACGTAATAAAAATTTAATTACAATAATAATGATATTATGCATGTATTTTATTATTACAAATTTAAATATCGAAACATAAGTATGTTGAGAATTTTTTTGAATATGTTTTTGTATATATAATAAATATAATATTTATCCCTAATTAGTAATTTGAACATTTGATATCTAAAAACTTTATTATTCCATTCTTTATTGTCAAACAACACAAATAAGTGAAAATAAATAAATATATATAGATAAATCGTGTAGTTTTTTATAATTAAATATGTAAATATCCTCTTTTTTTTTTTTTTTTTTTTTGTCCAATTGATATGCCGGCCATATAATTTATTAACGATCCTTTTCCCCAAAAAGCGTTTACAAAAATATATGGAAAAATCCAAAAAAAATATTTACAAAAATACACCATAATCCATTTGAATTTAACATGTACATCTTTATATTTATATACCAACTCTATTTATTTCCCTTAAAACTTTTACAAAAATTAAATATATATAAGGTGATATTTGATAACACTATTTATCATTTAAATTAAAATTTTCAGTACTTAATAGTTTTAAGTTTGTTTAATAACTATTCTTAAAAATTTAAATTAAATAAAAAAATTTAAGATGATAAGTTTAACTTAAAATTTATACTTAATACAATAAGTGATTAAAATTTAAAATATTTATAGTATTTGAAAATTATATCACTTATTTTATTCAATATTTAAAATTTAACACTTAATTTTAATAATTATATTATTTTAATAATTTTGTTTCGACTATGTAAAAAGCCAACTTTAAAATTCAGATGTGTCATATATATCGAAATGGGGGATATAAATAAGAAAACAAGAAAACTCATTAGGTGAGTATTTTGTTCCGCTGAAACAAGATTTTATACATCATAATAAAAGTCAAATAGATATTTATTTTTTAAGCAAGGTAAAAGCACATATTATTAGAGACAGAATACAATGATTTTTATAAGGATGTATTAATTTATATAATTAGTATATATTTTTACCACAAGCAATCTGAAATCTCAAAAGATCGAAAGATCATTCATTATCTTATAAATTATATCAAGAGAATTTTTTTGTTATTTTTTAAGTAAGATAAACACACACAGATTAAAGATATAATACGATAATTTTATAAATGCGTACTAATTTATATAACCATAAGTAAATTATATAACTCACATATATCTTACTATAAATGATGCGAGGTCCCAAAATATCATGCCCTACTCCACAAGAGTCTTGGGAGGATTTCACATGGTATCTCAACTATCAATTATTTTTTTAATTTTTGGCAAAAAATTATTTTATATTAAAATACAAATTTTGATTATTCCTAAAAGAAAAGTTGTAAATTATTAAAAAAGAAGAAAAGTGAATCCCTTATAATATGTATTACAGCTAATTTTGATTTCATTTCCCAAATATTGGAGGAGTGGATTATCATAGTTAAAAATAAATTAAAAAGAAAAATAAATAATGGATAAATCATTATTAAAAAAATTAAAATAAAAAATTCTATTTTTATTTATTTATTTTCTACCTTCTTCTTCTTGTTTTTTTTTTTTTTTTTCTTTAACTTTAATTGACCTTTTTTCACCAAATTATTTGTTTGTTTATCATTACAAAATCCAATGAAACCGTCATCTTGACATTTTCTTCAAATGAAATACAAATACACATGCGTGTGATGTTATTTAATTTGGAGTTTTCCTTTGATTCCTTTGTCTCTTAATGTGTTGATTTTCATATCCAAATTGGCTTCTCTTTTTTTTCACTTTAATTCGTAATTTCTTCTCTCTCACTCTTTTCTATTTTTTTTTTCTCTTATATATTTTCCTTAAAATATAATTAAGCTGTGAATAACACATCTAGCCAATATAAATATAATATATGATAATAATTTAGATACGAGTGTCTTTTTCACTTAAAAAAATAAAAATATTTTAAATAGATAATTTTTTTTTAAGTGCATGAAAGATACATAAACACCATATTTATTTCATTAATTATTTTATTGCTCAACAAACAAAACCAAATTAAATACTCAAATTTATTATAATATATTATAAGATTTGATTGATGTCTTTCCATATACATGAATATTCTAGTTTCCATATTAGTATTGATTGTATTTTCCTTATTGGAAAAACTTCCTATTTCTTATATTTTCCTTATTGGAAAAGTTTTCTATTTCTTTCTCTTCTGCACTCTATATAAAAGGCTTAATACTATTTAATGGAACAACTATAAAAACTATTCTCTTCTCAATATTCTTTATTCATGTTCTTCTCCATTTTATTTATAACACGTTATCAGCACGAATCATTTTACAATATTGTTCATGATTTTGGATAGCTTGTGGTTTGCTACAACTCAGCTAAGGCGAAAAATTTAAAAAAATAAAATTCAAGATTTATGGTAAACAATTTTTATCTAATTAATTACTATTATTATTAATATTTATGTATCAAATATTTTTTTTAAGAAAAAAAAACTAAATCGTTTTTTTTTTTTTAAGAAATTGTTTGAACATATTGGATTAATTAATTTAAAGAAATTATTTTTTTTCTTCTCTCTTACAATCATTTATTTCAAATCATTTTTTTTTAGATTTATAAATATTTGATATACTATTTAATGATTAATCAATTAAATTCTAGTTTATGAAGAACTAGCATTATATTTTAAATACTAGTTCCTAAAGAACTAGTATTATTTATAGTTCCTAAAAAACTAATTAAATAAATAACTAATCTATGAGTTTCTAGAGAATTAGTATTATATTTTAAATTATAGTTCCTGAAGAACTAGTATTATTTATAATTCCTGAAGAACTAATTAAATAAATAACTAAGCTATGAGTTCCTGAAAAACTAATAATAATTACAGTTCCTGAAAAACTGATATTCCTTATAGTTCTTGAAGAATTGGTATTCTTTACAGTTTTTGAAAAACTGATATTCTCTACAGTTTCTGAAGAACTGATATTCTATATAGTTCCTGAAAAACTAATTAAAGTAAACAAATTCATTAAAGAATCATTAAATATTTCTAAAGAACTAAATACATTGTCTACAAGTCTTTAAAAGACTAATTTTATTATGATTTTATATTAGACAATGTTAATTGATGGGTCTAGACATCATGAGTAAGAATTATTTATACTAGTGTCACTCCTTCGGGTAATCAAATAAATAAAATAAAAATTCTTGAAAAATTGATATTTTATGTTCATGAATAACTAATAAATTTGATTTAAGTTATACGCGTTGAATAAATTAGATATCAATAAAGTACCTGCGTATGGCCATAATATTAAGGTAAACCTTTTTGCTTTGATTTTTCTGTTTTGGGTATTTCATTATTGTTTATATGTATTGGAATGATGGGTATGGCCTATTTGATTTACCAACCAAATTGCAACTTTTAATTGGTTATCAATTATAACAACACATTTTATGCATAATTTTAAAGTCATGGCTTATAATTTTTTTGGGCATAAAATCCGACCCTAAATTATTCATTTATTGATTAATTGACTTGCTTTATGGGAAAATTGTGATATTGCATTTATATTAATAGGTTTACTTGATTCATTAAATTGAGATTGATTCTACTAGTGTATATATTACTACATATCCTTCGGTCTTAGCATCTCAACTCAAAATTTATTTTATGGACAATACATGTCTCATACATATATATATATATATATATATATATATATATATATATATATATATATATATATATTTGTTAGTTGAATAGCCTACAAGAAAGTTGTGTGTTTTATATATGTTTTGAATTTACTTATGTCAATGTGTATTAGATGTGAAAACAATTAGAGATTTAAATATGAGATGAGATTAATATAAATTATATAAGTAATATGGTTTTGTTAATTTATGAATTGATGAATTTATTTTCGGATTGCATACATTGTTGGATTTATGTTGCTATAGAGAAGCATAATTAGTGCTTACCTTTCATTGGTAGGATAAATTATGAATTTAATGTTTGTTAAAATTAATATTAATTTATTTTCTGATTGGTCTATTTAGATATATTTTAAATATATGCAAATTAAGTTATTTAAATAAAGTGAAGTATAGTGAATTAAAGTTTGGTTGATAATTTTTATATGCTTTTGAATTTAATGGAAATAATTTTTGACGTGAGTTGTTGATAATGAAATGCATTTAGATGTTAGCAAAAGCAAAAGCTATTATCTACTTAAATCTCATTTAAGTGAGGATTTAAAGGTTGAATATCTTACTATTAATGATTTTTATATTTTCTAAAAGAGTTTCAAAGATAGATATAATCACTTGAAATATGTGGTACTACCATAAACTCAATATGATTGGTTAAACCTACACCTACAAGACTTGAAATCTATTTGAAAATATAATTTAACCATGTTTAAAATTACTTCAAAGCTGAAATTGTGCGGTAATAAAGTTACATGCTCCTGTAGTAGCAATATAAAAAGTGAAAATTTACAAATATTATTTTTTTAATGGTTGTAAAGAATAATTGTTAATAAGAAATCATCAAACAATGCCCACTAGTACAACTGTATTCCCTGAAGTGAATACTATAAATTATTTGGTAGATAATGAGAATTCTAAAAAAATAATTGTTAATGAGAAATCATCAAATAATGCCCACTAGTACAATTGTATTCCTTGAAGTGAATACTATAAATCATTTGGTAAATCATGAGATTCTGAAAGAGGAACCGCCCATATAAAGGACACAACTCAATTCAATATTGATGATTTTATGTAAACTCCTTGAAGGAGTAATTTGCAAGAATTTTATAAGTTGTGTATTATAATGAGTTATTTAATTACTGTTTTATCCCTAGTATACATGCACAATATATTGCGTTGAACCTGCAGTTCAAGTATTAAACTTATAGTTCAATAATTAAACCTTGAAAGTTTGGCATGAATGCCATTATGTACATCATATATACTCTCCCTTGAAACTTGTATAAGGACATGAGTCATAAATTTTTTTCTGTGCCATGAATATATTAAATCTATCTCAATGTGCGATAATGGATCCACAAAAGAGATTATGAATTTATTTTGATGAGGCATATTTTTCGACATTAGGGGAGGAAAAGCACCTGCAATGCTAAAGAATGTCGAGAAATTTATTAGAAGGAAAACCCTTTAAATAATTTTGATCCATGTACAAGTTAGAGTGAACCAGAAGTTCACAAAATAATACAGTTGTAATAAATTGCAACTTAACTGCCAAATGCATTTATAGATGCTAAAAGAGTGACAAAGTCTCATATTACAGCTGCTAATACCCTAGCAAGGGTTGTGATTCTAATTGCAAATAGAAAATCAATCAATCTCACTACACGCTAGAAGCGTGGATAGTAAATTGAAACTAAAGACAAAAATCCACGGAAAAGAAAAGCAGCGCCACTCATAAAATCTTCTGAAGAGGAAGATCTTAGTCAAAGAGCTATAGCTAATTATGAGACACAGACTGAGACAACGGAACAATTATATCCTCCAGATATGGCTTCTGGAGTTGATGATCATATAAATGAAAACTATAAGATCTCAATTATTTTGTGATATAAGAAAGAGTTGATAGAAATTTAATTATCATCGACGATAAATTTGCCTCAACAGTAACTTTTGCTGTTACAAGAGAAAATATGGATCCATAATCTATAAGTATAACTGAATATTAGCATAAATATGATTAATCATCATGAAATAAGGCAATTAAAGTAGAGCTAGACTCGTTCTATCATTGATTATGAGTAAAATAATTCTCTTATTATGGAAATGATCATGTTCCGATACTTACTTAATATGACAGTTAATGAAAGGCTTATTGTATGCCCTATGAAAGTAATAAGAGTCCCAGAAGGACTAAGTATATCATAAATGAATACACATTAAGCATGTGACATATATTTCATCAAATTGCAAAAATCTATGTATGGATTAAAGCAATATGGACATGTGGTATGATTGTTTTGAGTAAATTCTTATTGAAAGAAAGATATATAAATAATACACTATGTCCATTTGTATTCATAAAAAACCATAGAATGGTATATGTTATTATTGCAGTATAAGTTGATTTAAATATCAATGTGACTCCTAATGAATTCAAATAAGTATGTATCTGTTTGAAAAGTGAGTTTGAGATCAAAAATTTAAAGGAAATGAAATTTTGTATCGGCCTACAGACCGATTATTAAGGAGTCCTAATACACCAGTATCCTTATATGGAAAAGATATTTAAGCAATTTTTGCATTGATAAATCTTCTCCCTCAAGCACACCAATAGGTAGTCCGCTCATTAGAAGTGAAGAGAGACCCTTTTAGACCTAAAAAAGATAATAAGAGTTGTTTGGTTTTGAAGTACCATATATAAGTGCTATAGGGCACTCTTGTGTCTTGCAAATTGCATCAGGCCTGATATTGCATTTGCAAGAAAAATTCCTAGCTAGGTATAGCTTTGCACCTACAAAGAGATATTAAAATGGTGTAAAAAGTTATCTTCAATATACTATTAATATTATAATTCACATTTGAAATTGGTCTACATGCGAATATTGGTTATTTGCTTAGTCTATATGATGGTAGATTTTAGACTGACTATGTATTCACTTATAGTGGTACTGCAATTTTATAAAAAATTTTATGGTCCTGAAGTACCTCACTAAAAGATACTCCCATTGTATTTTGAGAATAATGCAATTTGTATTGCACAAATTAAAGGTGGTTATATTAAGGGTAATGAAGTAGACATAAACTTCACCCAAATTCTTGTATATATATAAGCTCCAGAAGAGATATCCACTAAATTCGCTTGAGTGACAATTTAATAGACTTATGTACTAAAATTTTACCTAATGTGGTATTTAAACGGCATCATTTCATCAATTAGTATACGCCGTGTTAAAATCTGTCATCATCAGGGGGAGCGAATTAGTATATGATTGTACTCTTTTTGCTTAGTCAAGTTTTTATCCCACAGGATTTTCTTGGACAAAGATTTTAATGAGGCAATCTGTGCAATGAAAAAATAGCACATGAAATATACTCTTTTTTCTAGATATGTTTTTTTCCACTAGGTTTTCTAATAAGGTTTTTAACGAGTTATATTCATAGCGCAAGTAATATCCTAAGTGAGTACTACAAATAAATTATTATATGTGGATATTACTTAAACATCATTAAGTATACGATTTGATAACTTGGCAGATTTGTTTACAAAGACACTCCTTACAATCACATTTAAAAAGTTAATCAACAAAATTAGCATGCGTCAGCTAAGAGATATTTGATAAAAATCATATTTTCATGAGGGGGAGATTTTAATGCACTGTACTCTTTTTTCCTTAGCCTAAATTTTGTCCCATTGGGTTTTCCTGGCAAGGTTTTTAACGAGGCAGTGTTATGGCGCAAATCCCTACAAGAATAATGTACTCTTTTTCCTTCACTAAGATTTTTTTCCCACATGGTTTTTCCTTAGTAAGGTTTTAATGAGGTATATTCTTTGTAAAAGATATCAAGGGGGAGTGTTATGATATATTATAAGATTTGATTGATATCTTTCCATATACATGAATATTTTAGTTTTCATATTAGTATTGATTGTATTTTTCTTATTGGAAAAACTTCCTATTTCTTGTATTTTTCTTATTGGAAAAGTTTTCTATTTCTTTCTCTTCTGTACTCTATATAAAGGGCTTAATACTATTGAATGGAACAACTAGAAAAACTATTATCTTCTCAATATTTTTTATTCATGTTCTTCTCCATTTTATTTTTAATAAAATTACTCTAAAATCCAATTTGCTTTCAAATTATTATGGCAATATGCATACATTGTGGATTTGTTAATAATAATAGGAAATCTAGTAGGATTTCTTTTATAAATTGTTGGATTTGCAAATAGTAATCAGTCATCATCACCATCACCATAGGAATGAGATGTGTGATACGTGGAATTAGCCCTGCCCAAAAGAATCATTTGACTTTTGGATATTAAATTAATGACAATGATACATATATAAAGGGCCAACAAATTAACTCTCTCTCTATATATATAATCTAAGAGAAACAAGAAGAAAGTTATAATAATTTAAGAGTTTGTTAGATATTCAGAAGAAAAATTACTTGTTGAAAAACGAATTAATAATTTAATATTTAAGTGTCTATTTCATAGGATTACACTTTATAATATGTTTTATTTATTTAAAAAAATAAAGTTACGATTATTAATTTAATGAGTGACATTACTTTTATATCAATTTATTATATTACTTTTTAGATATGATTTAATGCTATTAACCTAAATATTGACAATTGGTTTGGTATATTTTTAACTGCGGCAGATGGGACGATGGAATGAGAATTGCTTCCCGAAAGCACCAAAGAGCTTATTTTGTATAACGTGGATGTATTTTTAACCCCTCTCTTATAAGCATCCAAATAGCTATAAAAAGGTGTTATGAAGGAAGAGGGTAATCATGAATTGTGGTTGACAGTAAGGCAATGCTAGCTATAGGTAGCTCTTATAAATTCTTAATTCATACTGCCACCTGTTAGCTCAAATTTGGAGCCATTTGATTTGACAACTATTTGTAAGCAATTCCATCACCATTTTTACATGCCGTCGCCTGGACTTTAAAACAAATTCACGTGCAACACTGGGTTTTTTCTTTATTTTGTATTCAACTAAACAAAACGTGCGGCGATTTTGGTTTCATTTGTTAGCCAATTACTTACGAAGAATTTGAATTATGTGTGTGATAGGAGTTTGATTAAAATTTTGGATTGATTTTTTTTTTTTAAATGGATATGAACTTATAGAATTAGCATTAAAGGGTCAAGCCATTAACTTGACAAAAAAAAAAAACCTGTAATATTTAAGAAATTTTTTTTATCTACACTGAGTGTATAAATTTATTTTGTATACCAAATTAATAAGTAATAAAATATTTCATCAAATATAATTCTTTTATATATTTTTTATTCGGTGAAAATACATCAGTACTCATTTTTACTATATGTATTATTATCTCATTAGATTTGTGTATACACTTAGTGTAGATAAGAATTATCCGATATTTAATTAAGTTAGAAGTTATGAAGATTAGGAAATTTAAGAAAGAAAATTGAATTCCTTCATGATTATAGAGAGAGATTTTAGTAAGAGAAAAAGAATTAAAGTTGCAAAGTAATTTATATTTGAAGAGAGTTTCTTAGGTTATTTTGTTTTAAAATAAAACAACTTATTTTGTTAAAAAAAACTTTTTTACGAAAAATTATAATTTTATTTATATTTTTTTGTAAATCAAACTATTTTTTTACGATTTTACCTAATTGTGAAAAAAATTTTAATTTTACGAAAATATAATTTATTTTGTAATATGATTTATTTTATACAAAATAATAATTTTATGAGAAAAATAATTTTATAATTAGGAAAAAATATTACTCTTTTTAAAAAAATTACAATCTTTTTATAAAAGGCATCATATAAGTAAATTTTTTATATTACTTTGTTTTTAAAAAAAAGTACAAAATTTTATTTTTTTTATGGCCAATAGGATAGTTATAAATAATAAATATAATTAAAATATTTAAGGTATTATAATTAAATTAATCTGCTATTATACTTCACTAATTAAAAATGAAAAATACAATAATGATTAAGGTAGTATTTCAAATTTATATATCTATAAATTTTATAAAAAAAAATATAATTTACAAAAAAATATAAGAAGATTATAATTTTTTATTAGAGAGCCATTTTTTTTGGTAATTAAGAAATTATTTTTTTTCGTAAAATTGTTATTTTGCAAAAAATGAGTCATATTTTCATAAAATTAAAAGTTTTTAATAATTAAAAAAATTACTAAAAAATAGTTTAATTTAAAAAAAATATGAATAAAATTATTATTTTTCGTAAAAAATAATTTAATTTTCACAATGATGCAGTCTGACTTGATGCGATAGACAACCACTCTAGTATTAGCCTATATGGCATTATGTTTGCATTTGGTAAATATTACAAAGAAGCATCGCCATAAACATGCTTAACCCTGACATGTCTCATTTTATGTATTGATAAATAACAGTTGTTATAATTGTCCACACAATGAACTTTAGATAAATCGAGTCAATTAGATAAAAGGTAGAGTTTTAACTTAACATGAGAATGAATGAACTAGTTAGCGTTTAAGCTTTATGAAAATGACCTTTGAAGGTGAAGATGATGTTAAGTCTCAAGGGTAAGCTAATGGCTTGCCAGATGAGTCATCGACTTTAAAGAGTTAGTCCATTGTTCAAATGCATACTCTAAGTCTATAAGAAAGTAATCATTTAGATGGATTTATCCTGTCTTCAATCCAATAATTAAATATTTCTTTTGTCTTATAATAATAAGTTTATGTTTAATTTCGACACGTATTAAGAAAATGTAATTTTTATAGTTAAAGTGGTAATTTTTCCTCTAATATTTCTAATTAATATTAGATGGCTCTTTTTATTGTAGTTTTTTCAATTATTACACTTAATAATGTTTGCTTGATAATAATGCAAAATAAATAAAGGTATAATACGAGATTAAAAAATATATTATAATTTTAAAAATAAAAATAGACTATATTTTAAGATGGATGAAAAAAAATAAATCTATTATTATGAGATAAATGGAGTAAAATATTTTTATCTCTTATAATTTGATTGAGACAAAAATTATCTCCTTCATTTAGATAGAATTAATGGAGGTGCGCGAGAGATGATATAGGGCCTTAATACAAAGGAAATGTGAGGCTTTACAGACACGTTTCTTAATGCTATTGAAAGCTATGAGAGGCTTTTTTTATCTATTACGAATGTGCATGTTATACTATATAAATATTCTTTTTGGAATTAATATATATATATATATATATATATATATATATATATGTATGTTGTTAAGATTTGAATTTTTAATGTTTTAGTATTATAATGTTAACATTTGATTATACATTAAATTGTCAATTGAATTATATTTTTTATTGACACATAGCTTTACTAAAATTAAATAATTGACAATATATTTTCTTGCACGCCAAAATTTTTTAAAGAGAAATGATTATGAGTATATAGTATATATACTTTTTATAGATTTGACTATGAGCAAAGGTTTAAATTCGAAATTTTATAATTTTAAAAATAATTTCGATAGTACTAAATTAAAAATAATTTAAAAAAAAATGAATCTTCATTCATATATTAGAAATAATGTATATTTTTATCTAAAAATAAAATATAAAAATATATATCAATAAGTACTAAAATAATAAAATAACTATTAAATTTCTTCTAATATTATCTAATTACATTGATAGAGTATTAAAACTGAAAATTCAACAGCTTGATAAATTATTAAATTAAATATATTGATACATTATGTGTGAGATATATATATATATATTTAATCTCAAAATTTCGTAAGAATTATTTTTACTATTGAATGTAATAACATTCTATTCTATCAGCATTTTTTTATTATATTTCACGAAATAAATCCTTTATTATTTTAGAAAACATAGCTCAAAAAAAAAATGCAGAGATATGCATATATATATATATATATATATATATATATATATATATATAGTGTTAAATGGGATTGGGTAGAATTTATTCTTAAAAAATAGATCAAAAGAAAAGGGTGCTAAATCCACATTATATATACTATAACATCATCTTTTAATATGTGCTAGACATGACTAGCACATGACATAATTGGATACTAAACTAGTATTAAGAAGCAAAATTTAGATTTTGAGAATAGGCGATTCACAAGGCGAACATAAAAAGGCATAAGTGCATAATAAAAACATAATTTGGGCTCTAATACCATATTAAATAGAATTGAGTAGAATTCATTTCTAAAAATTAGCTAAAAAAAATCTAATTTATATTATATATATTATAATAAGTCATTAAATTAAATTGTGGGATAATTTTAATATAAAGAGAGTGAGAGAGAGAGAGTGAGAGAGAAGGTTGTGATTGCTAACTAGCCAAAAATGGGTGAAGGGGTTGACGGGTTGAATAGGTTGAGCAGTCGGACTCCTTTTCAGGGCTTAATATTTTTCTAGGGACAAAGCTATTCCCTCTATGTAATCATTATTAGGACACATCTACCAAGAATCTATATGTGGGATGTGAAAGTGCATCAGATGCCATATACTCATTTTTAATTTATTTATTTTTTCCATTTCATTAGTGACTGAATGCATTACAAAGTCATTTTCTGTTTTAATTTTTCTGATACATTATTGTGTATTTAATTGGACTACTCCAATAAATAATATATATTCCAAAGTAAACAGAAGTTTTAAATACTTTTTAATTAAAATTATTATATATAGAAAGCATATTCTTAAATGCTCGGAAAATGAAGATGAAATTAAATAAAATTAGAGATAGATATGTGTTTAATTTAAATAATTAAATTTTATAAAAATTAAACACCATCCATTGAAAAATATAATTATTTTCTTATTGGGATTGAGCATACCTATCTTTTTTTTTTTTATAAGTGGATGACTTTATATTGAATTTCTTTATCATTAACCCTCTACAAGGAAAATAAAATTTTTAACATAAAATATTGCGAAACAATTACTCATACAATTTAAAAAAAAAAAAAAAAGACAATTACTCATAAAATCAGCTGAATGGTTAAAATTGAAAATCAATTATACCCTTGGGAAATTAAAAAAAAAGATCTACAAATATATGTACATTTATATACCTAACATGATTAATAACTCTACTAATACTGAGGATTGATTTAGGTCACATGTAAAAGAAGTGAAATATTATATCCACAATTGCCATGACATTTATAGCCTAACTTGATTAACCAAAACGCATAAAATGTTTGAACCAGAAAAGGGAAGAAAAGGACTACAATTACTATTTAGTATTAATTATTCACCTTCTTGGCTTATAGTCATACGTTCTGAGTTCAACACTGTACTACTCACAGCTTTGGTGCTTTTAATTATCAATTTCAACAAGCACTAGCTTGTTCTTTACCTTCTCTATTTGCTTGTTCCCTTATCAAAAATAATGATAATAATTATATATATATGTATATGAAAAACTGTCTTAATCTGTCAGGTCCCTGACTATAGGACTACAAGTAAAAGATAAATTTTGGAATTGAATTTTAGCTCCACCATATTAATTAAATTTAAATGCTTGCTTTTAGCAATAAAGTCTCAAGTGTTGAATCTTCATATATATATATATATATATATATATTTATATAAACTTAGCTCTAATTAAAATGCAAACTCCATATATCTCAATTTTAAAGAAGACTCCAATATCAATGAATTAAAAGTTTATGGGTTAAATTATAAGTTATGAGTTAGTAATTTAATAATTTCGCAAAACATATGAAGCTAGATTTTTAAATTTTAATAATTTATTTATTTAAAGAAATTTTTTATGTTGTAATCATCATCACAATATAGTGTATATAAAATTATATATTGATGTCCAAAGGCATAATCAGGAGACAAAGTGGGTCTAAGTATATATTATATTCCTTTATAACTAGTTCGATTTTTGATTAATTTGTCTAAATTTTTAATTGGTTATCTAAAAATTAAATTTTTATAAATAATTTTAAATATTAAAATTATTTAATTAGTTCTCATTTTATTAATATAGAAGATCAATAAAAATGTATTTTATGAAAAAAATATAATTAGTTATTAATTTTTTAAAATAAAAAAATTTAGAAAAAAACTATATTTTTTTTTTGTTCTCCTATTAAATTTGTTCTCTCAAATAATTTTTTTTATTCCACCGTTATTAACATCTAATAATTAAAATATGGAAAAAAAAAGAGAAGAAAGTCCAGAATGAAAAGCATCATGTTGTGACCTCCGTTGACAAATGCCTTTGCTTTAAATATTCGTGGATACAAACCAGAACTCAAACAAACAAAGAACTGAAATTTGTTTCACACAGCCATTAACATATAAATTTTTTATTTCCTTAAAAAAATTGCTCTATTTTAAAATTTATTTAATATTGCATTTGAAATTATTATATAAAAAAATATATAATTTTAAATATTATTTAAAAAAATTTAATTACATGTTTCATTTTTTTTTTTTAAATTTAACTCTAACTACACTACTTAAACTCAAAATTTTTTAACTTTGACAACGATTTATGTATTACTAAATCAAAGTTTATTTGATATCTAATAATAATACCTTTAAAAAAGGAAAAGCAATTGATTTTATGCAATATGTATTAATTAAAAAAAAAAAAAAAAGAACATGATACATTAAATTATTTTTTTTTCTTCAACCACCAGGGCTTAATTTAGAAAATATATATATCTCTTTCAATGAGAAGCCAAAACCCGTAAATTTCAACTACCAATATATATATATCCCCATCTTTAATTGATGGATAATATAGATATATAACTAAAATCATGATTAATGTATCTTTAATCTCAATCAAATAAAAGAACTTAAACCAATGAGTTTTTAATACGTAGATTAACCATAAAGGATTATATAATAAATACACGCATAAGACAAAAATAGACACGTAGGAAAGCATCATGTAATTATTAGTTTAATACTACTTTAATTAGTATGTTTTGCCTACGTGATTTGCACCCATTATTTTTCGAATCAAGATTACGTTCGTGTGTTATATATATCGATGAGAATTAATTAATTAAAATATATATAAATTCACAATGTTGCGCTAATGGTGGAAGTTTTTAGAAAATCATATTTCATTAGGGGAGAGATATATATGCTAAAATCTAGAAGTAGAAATACTATATAGATTTTATAATTGTGCTTCAAAAAGGCTTTTAAATATTTGTGAAAAGGTTATATTCTAAATTGAGTGGAAAGGACTAAGGAGGATAAATTATTCATGTAGTAATTAATTTCAATTAGTGCATTAATTGAGATTTAGTTTAGTTGAATATCAATGCAATACAAAAAAATAAATTACCAATTAATATATATATAATTCAATGATTTTAGTTAATAAGTAGACATACATTGATACATGATGCATAAGTCAAATATTTGTCGGCATGAAACTTGTAACTAACATTGGCCCATTGACATGTAATAACAAATAAAGTAAAAAACTAAAAATAGTAATAATTTGCCATTCTATTAGCAGTGGCATTGCGCAATTTTGGTGCGGCTAAAGAATTCGGTGAGGAAGATACATTGGGTAAAAATGGGATACAGCGTGCGTGCAAGAATAAAAAAGAGGATGGTTTAGGCTTTTTGTGTAAGGATTTCAAGTGTGTGAAATCTCACAGTGAAAAAGGATAGAATTAAGAAGAGACATATAAAAAATAAGAACCCATAAACTCAATACTTTAAAATTTTATATTTGAGTGTGATGTCAAATCTATAAATATATCTTTCACTAATGCCCACTTGGAATTCTCCCCAAATTTAAGTGTGCTCCTCAATCCCAACAAGTAGTATTAGAGTCAATGACTTGATAAGGAATAGTATTGTACAGTGTTCAGATCCCATGGGTTGCACTCTCCAGGTGAAAGAGCATGGTAACTCTCGGTTCAGCTTTACCAGTGAAGTATCAAGACTCTTTACCATAAATATGCGGAAGTTTACACTTGAGAAGTAGATTATTAGGATTTTAAATATGTGAAATCTCATATTGGAAAGAGATGAGATTAAGAAATAACATACAAGTAGAAACGACCTATAAACTCAATGCTTTAAGATTTTGTATTAGAATCTAGTGTCAAACATATAAATATATCGCTCACCAAAGCCCATTTGGAATTCTCCCCAAATGAAATTAACTAAAACACTTCAAGAAGTAAGATAAAACAACAATATCATTTCAAATTACAACAAGACCTAATTACTTCAAAAGATTCATAGATTAAAAGAGATATGTGAGTATTACAAATTAATTGATGAGGATAATCGAGACTTCAAACAAAATAGAACCAAAGCCAAATCGATTTTAATGAACAAAAGCACCAGACCCAAGTTCCTCCAAATTAATTCAAATAGCACCACCGAACGCCAAAAGGAACCAGACTTGATTTTATGTTTTATGGGTGAGGTGAGAGAGAGGTTGTGTTCATTGTTTCTTTGTTAGGAGAGTCAAGCATCGAGAGAGAGGTTGTGATAGTTAGAGAAAGTTTTTTGTGAATCCATATAGGGAGAGAAGGAGGCATTATATATTTTGGTGAGGGTGAGGTTGAGGGCTATGTGTTTAGGCTTGAAGATCGATTATGATTGGATAATGAAGGAGGATGTGAGCCAGAGGAAAAGGCGTCAGGGTTCTTGGTTCTGGGTCAAAGAGAGGTAGAGGAGATAGGCATGAGTGATTTATAGCATATGAGATGAGGATGTGAGAATGTGTTTTGCTATGTGTGATGGTTTTTCAAAGAGGGAAGTGAGGTGTCTATTATTAAAATTTTAAGTGTGTGGAATCCCACATTAGAAATAGATGAGATTAAGGAAGAACATATAAATAGGAAGGATCCATAAATTCAATATTTTAAAATTTGGATTAAAATGTGTTTTCAAATCTATGAATATATCTCTCACCAATGCCCATTTGGAATCCTCTCCAAATTTAAGTGGGTTTCTCGATCCAACATCCAGAATATTAAATCTTTAGCGCTTTTTACTAAGAAAGGATAGCATCTGTAACTAAATTTTATCTATATTGGATATATATACTAATTTAATGAAATGAAAATACATTGCATCATCAGTCCATCTTAATGCAAACGATTTTGAAAGGGAGGTATATATTTTCCAAATGCCAATTTTTTGGAAGCTGGTGCAGGTATTAACCCTTCTTGGGCATGGAGAGTTTATATATATATATATATATATATATATATATATATATATATATTTTGTCTGGTCTTGAATTATTAATGAAAGGGATTCGGTGGTGAGTGGGATCGGGAAAGTATATTGTTAACTGTGCGAAAACTTTGGAAGCAATGGCATTGAGATTATCTATCCAGGCATGCCTTCAACATCAGTTTCAGAAGGTGGTGTTTCAGGGGATGCAAAGATGATTATTGATGCTATTAATTGTCGGGATAGCAATGACCTTGATGTAGGAGTCATATACAATGATATTGTTGCTTTATATGGTGATTTTCTGGTTGGTAGTTTTGGGGTTAATTTCTTGAATGCTTACTAACTTGTTATAATATCTCACATTGATTGAATAAAAAATTGTTAAGTGATTAATATATAAATGGACATTCTAACTTTAACAAGTTAATTTTTAAGATTGATTCTCTTAAATCTATATTAAAAATTTAATATTATATCAAAACGTACTAAGTAATTAAATATCATATTCAATCAAATACTCAAGTAACTAATTACCTTACCGGTAATTCGGTGATACAAAAATAAAAATTTAAATATTTAATTGAATGAAATTGATGTTTGATAATCAAATTAACCGGTAGTTTCGAGTTTGCTCCTCGTGATATTAACTGGGAAGCCCATGAAGTGGCAAAGAAAGCGTTTTTAGATGTTACTTGAACAGTAATCCTTCTGTTATTAAGGATTGGCTCCAGAGTTTGCTCATTACAATTTACAAGAGCCTCTCCTCTCCTCTCCGCTTTTGTAATATTGTAATTTGATCTTTTCATTTTAATAGCAATATATCATTGGTAAAAAAAAAAAAAAAATTAAAAGAAAACAGAAAGAGGGCGGAGTTTGGAGTTTATGCATACAATATCCTTTTAAGGAGAAGTATTAGATTAGTAACTGAATAATCAAACGCAATGTACAAGACGAATCCAAAATCACTTTGTTGGGAGGGCCGAAATATTTTATAAAAGTAAATTAAATTTTTAATTTTTTTCTTTATATATATATATATATATTATTTTATTTTATTTTTATTAATTAAGTTTTACTTGTTATTTTAATTCATATAGTTATGAAAATTTTTTTAGTGATATTGTATAAAAACTCATTATTTGGAAAAAATTATTATTTTTTGCTTTAAAATTTGGAAAGTTGTAAAACAATATAATCAAATGCATTCTTAATATAATATTTACACTAAAAATGAATTTGATTACAGTATACCAAACATTCTCTCTTAGAAAGTTTAAAAAATTATAAAAAAGGTTTCAAAATATAATTATGTAAACAATGATATTAGATTAAAAATTGAATGGATCAATACTTTAGATAAAATTAGCCAATTTTAAATGTTTATATAAGCATTTAAAAGCAGGAATAAGTTCTGTTGTTGGCATGAAGGGTAATCGAATCCAAATGAATCAAGCAACCATTGATGTGATCTTGCAACGTTGCAATTATGAAGTATCAAATTAAGTGTGAGGGGATGAACAAATCCCATTTTGTGGTTTTGAATAGCACCAAAAAATGAAACAGAAAAAGGAAAACACATTTAGAATAAACTATAGAGTTGTATGTGACTTGATTTTAATTATTTGAGAATTCTTTTCTTAATTTATATCATATATATATATATAAATGTATTCCCCACTACATCTTTCTAGAATTATATATATTAATACGAATGGGATTTGGATTCAAAAGTTCCTTTCACAACCCAAAAAATTAAAATAAATAAATAAATAAATGGGTACTTTTTTTAAAAGTGAGAAAGGAAAGTGATTCCAGTGGATATTTTGGGGCTGCCTGCGCAAACCTCTTCAGAATTTTGGGCCTCCATCATCATCATCATGCCATTAACTATATTGCTAATCTTTTATTTTTTTTTCCCCAGGAATTCCCTAATAGGAACAGACAAAATCAGATTACGCACACTTAACATTCAGCTTACTGGTGCTAATTAATAACAAAATTCTTAACCTATCCTGTTGAAATAATTAATAGAGTAATTTATTATATCTTTATAAAAGTCGATGTGGACATATAATTATTTAAAATGAATATAAATTTAAATTTCAAGTGTAAAATTATAAGAAATACTCTAAATATTCAATTATTTCAAATAATTAGTCATTCAAATGAATATTAATTATAAGAATAATATTCACGTATATTTAAATTCTAGTTAGAGGATTATGAAATCAGGAAAATTATTCTCTTATGTATAACTCATTTAGTTTTTAGAAGTCTTAATTGATTCTTAGGTTATACTATATACAAGCAGAGGTGCATATGATGACTTCATAAATCATTATATATATTGAGGGAATGCTAAATCATATAACTGAACTGAATTTGCATAAAATTGTTGAAAACTCGGTCTTGGAAAGGCCTAAGCTTATTTTAGATTCTTGAATTGGCTTACATATTGAGTTAGGTCATCTTCAACCGCATGATACTAAAATACATTACCTTTCATATCAAAATGGTATAATTATAGTAAATTTATCTTCAATCGTGAACTCTATTTCTAATATAAAAAGAATATTTCATGCTCTCTTATCCATAAATTATAGTCTATATTTTTTTTAAATTTAAAAAAAAAATAGTTCACTTTTCTTTTTCAAATTAAATTAATTATTATATTTTCAAATATATTCTTTAAAATACTTATATTCAATCATATTATTATAAAATAATTAATGTTATTATTTGTCGTAATAAGGATAAAATACTAAAAGAAATATGAATCATTAATATTTGTTTCAAAATAAAAGTAGACTATAATTTATGGACAAAAAAAATATATGTTTTCTTTTATTTCTCATTATATATATATATATTGTCAAAATCAACCAGAATTAACATTGATCAGAAACCAACTCAAAACACTGTACAACTGGCAAAACAAACTCGGGAACACAAAAAAAATAATAATAAAATAAAAAATTACATTCAAGAATATAAAATTATATTTTATATATATATATTTTTATACCTTTTATTCTTCTTTTGTAATTAAAAAAACAAAAAATAAAATGTCGTGGCAACAATAGGACACTAAATTTAAGTTGATGAAGTTGCACCATATCAATTTAGTGTATTTTTAACCCAGCGCCATTGTTTAAAGCATGAAGCCAGTCTGCCAGTTCAACCTAATTTTTTTTCCCCTAAAAATACCTAAACAGCAAGTCCTTGTATGGTTGAATAGATCCAATGGGCCCTTTTATACTTAGGCTGTGCTTGGATCTTTTTCGTCTTTCGACCTTCAGTGGGCTTTTCATGGAGTTATTCAAACAACATGCTCCATACCATAAATGGTTTGATCTTTGTGGCGTTTATTTTTGGGTAAATTTCAAAAATAACAAAAAATAAAAGCAAAAAATATCATTTTCACCCTACTCATGAAAAAATTTCAAAAATATTATCTAAAATTCAAAAAATAACATTTTAACTAGATTATATGTTTGGCATATTTTTTGAATTTGTTAACAAAAAAAAAAAAACTCAGAAAATGATAAAAAATAAAAAGATATTAATTTATATTACATTAATATATATCAACAACTTTATATACAAATTACATTAATATATACCAATAACTTTATTTTTCATCATTTATTACATCACTAAAGTAATAATTGCTCAAACTAACAAAACAAGAAGCTAACGTTAAAAAAAAAAATAGAAAAAGTATGGTATAAAAAAAATAGACAGGAGACAAAAATGTATAAAAAATAAAATGATAGTGTAAATGATATTTTTGCCTAAAAAACAGTGTATAATATAATTTCCTCTTTATTTTCCATCAGAAATTTTGAAAAGGAAGATGTTATTCATCAACAATACAATTTTGGAGCGAATCAAATGATAATAAGTTATTTTTCTCATTTACAAATATTTAAATTTTTAGCAAATGAGTAATTTACTCTCAGAAGAGAAAATAAAATTAAATATAAGATAAATAGTTAAATACTTTGTAATAGTATATGATATTATTTCCACACTAATCATCATAAGTTGTTTATTAATTAGTGGGAAGAGAATCTATTTTTTTTTTTAATATATATGTATTCCACTTGGTGTTATTCATAAATTGTTCATATATATATATACACATATACATATAAGTGGGAAAGATTGAATGTTTCCATGAATGAGTCATTCCAAAGGTTTGCTGCAAATTTTGAAACTCCCACAGAATACGAGATTCAGGACCACCAATACTAACAATATATATTGCCAATTTGCAACAATTAGAAAGAAAAAAAATGCAACTAGCAATTATATTCGATTCACATGATCAATTTTAATTTTAAATAATCAATCCTCTTTCAATTTAATTTTACATATCATCTTGATTAATATAGTACTTGTTTTCAGTCTCAATATATTGTTTCTATTTATTGCATATTAGATTTTAAGTGGGAATTGATACAGCATATTAGACAATCCAGGCGATATATTTAGGGGGCCACTTCGATACTTAACTTAAAAAGAGTACAAATAAAAAAAATAAAAATTTCAAAAATTTCAAAAATTGCGTTAGCTTAAATGTGTAATAATAAAGGTGGCTATTTATAAAAATTTTTTGTGGTACGAATTCTTATTATAATCTTATTCCTTTGCCATAGCGTTAGATGTGGAGAAGGATTCTAATGTCAGTTGAATAACATATGAATTTCAAGTTGTATTAGGAGATGAAAGTAAAATATTTGTCAATTACAGTGTTTTAATGGCGATGGAGATCGTTTAAGTAATCCTCTTATGGAGCAACCAATTTGAATAAATGTATAATAGAAATTACATAATTTTATTTAGGTACAATTAATTTAGTGTTACATGATTGATAATAGAAAGTTAAAGGTTGGTGTTTGAAAATTTTCTTTCATGTTCAAAATTTTTAAGGTTTAAAGCAAACAAATGTGCAATTCATGTATTTAAGAAAGTATATATACAAATTCTTTCTTCAAAAAGGAGCCAGTTTACAGAGATATATTAGTAGATGGAAAATTCTTAAGACAAGTTGGTAATAATTAATTAACTAGTGTGAACCAACATTTTGTTTCAGTTAAAAGAATGAAAAAACCAATATTTTGATTTTATTCGTTTGGGTTAAGTGGTCAACTTGCATGCCTTTAAATATTAAATTTGATCTTTGTGTTAGGCTCACTTCATGCTCAGATTATATATTAAAAAAATTAATTTTTTTCCACTAAATTTAACAGTTGAATCCTAGTAAATAAAATGAGAAAAAAAAAATAAGTTTTTCATACACTGAGTGCGTGTATATATATATATATATATATATATACTCATAATTATACTTAAAAAAAAAAAACAATTTCATAAATATAATGTCAAAAGTGCTGGGAAACTTTTTCATCCCACACTCTTTCTATATAAATTAAACAAACAATAAACTATAACAAAGTAAACATAATAGGAATAATAAAAAATATGGATGTAACTTTCTTTATTAATAATATGGATTTATCTTTTTTCTTTTTTAAATATTTAAAAAATAAACTCGAAACAAGTGTTAGAAACTTTTTCTTTTTATTTATGCATTTTGATGGATCATTGATGGAATCATGTCAATTGTGAAGGTAAATAATTTACATAGATTTGTTTTAAATTATTATTATTGTTTTTTAAATCCAAGTCTGCTAATTAAAATAAATTAATAATGTGGATCTCTTCCCTCCACATAGTCCATGCATGGAAGGAAGAGAAGATGCTGCTCCTGTGTCCTACACGTGCACTGGTTTTCTAGAGCAAGTCTCCCCACATTTTTAACTTCTTCAACGGCCAAACTATCTATCTTTATCTGAGTAAAACTTAATTAATTAAATTAATTAAGGAGAATTGATATTCCCACTCTTGAAAAGCAAGGGCTTTTACATTTTTGCAATTATTCTTTCTCTTTAATTCACTATAATACTCTTTTATTTTCTTTATGGATATTTTTAAAAAAAAATTAATATTTCATAAAAAAAAAATTATTGCTCTCATAGATCATTTTTAACTTTTCGAAATTAGAAGATTCTTAATTTACCATTAATATTATTTTGATTAAACATTTTAAAATCATTTTTTTTTTCAAAAGTGTAATGTTGAAGTAATAAAAAAAATTGTCTAGGAAAATCAAAGTGTATTAAAAAAAAGATTTCTCCTTCTTCTTTGTAGAAATTAATAAAAAAATATAAAAACTAATAAATAGCATTCTACTTTTAAAAAAGTAATTTATAAAATCAATAAATATGAAGTGCTAATTTATTTTTAAAAAGATTTTTAAAAATATATAAAACGATGATAAAAAGGTATTATAATCAATTACAATAATAATAATAATAATAATAAAAGCGTTAAAAGCTTTTTGAGAAGTATATCATCTTCTTAAATATTGTATTATCTTAATATATCAAGAGCAACACTTGCTTGGTCTCTTAACCAAAAATTACTAATCACCATGTGAAGGAATAGTTTTTTCTTTTTTAATTTCTCTCTTATCCGCGCCAATTAACAGTGGCATTAATACGTAACAGACACATGAACTTGTGTACACTGCTATCATTAACCTTAGGAAGCTGTTTAGATTAGGGCTGGCAATTGTTAATATCATCCATTAGTATATATAACACACATATATAGTTAATATATAAATATAAATATTAGTACTTATCCAACTGTTTAACCTCCTATATTATGAGAGATACATTCGATTATTCAGTTATTAACTTAATGGTTAATTGACATTCTCTTTTATTTAAAATATTTATTATTTAAAGTTTTGGCACATAAATTAAGAAAATTATTAAATTATTTTAATTTAAAAAAATTAAAATTAAAATATTATTTTTTGATTTTGATTCAGAAAAATAAAAACAATTAATGCAATAGTTTAATGGAGGAATAAATCGAAGGTAAAATTAAAAAAAAAATAAATATTTTTTTGAAACTTTAAAACAATAGATATATTAAAATAAAAAAAAATTCTAAAATGACATATATATATTTTAAAATGGAAAGAATAATTTATTAAATAAACTAATAGTTGATGACTTTTGATTTATAAAGTTATTCATAACATGATTTTTTTCTTATAGTGTCAATCTCAAATTAACTGCCCCATAATAATTGAAAAAACTATGATCAAATTGTTATTAGAATGTGGTTTAGTTGACATGTGTTTAACTATATAACGTGCTTCAGTTAATCCTATATAAATAATTTTCTTTAATTTGTAAGAATAATTGTAAGAGCCTATATATGGTGAGAAATATTAGAAAAGTGATAGCAAATATATTATTCGAATTAATGGTGTTTGAAAGAAATTTAGCAAATTTAGATAATTTATACTCTATTCATTTTATAATATTTATCATTTTAGATAATTTTTTTATTTTAATTTTTTTTGTCATTTTAAAATTTCAAAAATATTTTTATTTTTTTTCAACTTTTTATCCTCAATTTATTGTTTTTATTTCTTTATATCAAAATCAATAAAAGATATTTTAGCTTTTTTAAATTATAATTGTGACAACTTAAATAATTTTCTTAACATATGTGTGAAAATTTTAAATAACAAATATTTTAAAAGAGAGAAAGCATCATTCTCATGAGAGCTACTAACTTGCGCACTTAGCGACATGTCCAATTTTATTTCCTTACGGATTTTAATACTATTATACCATTTCTTTCGGTGGAATAAAAATTAAAATATTTAAATAAAATATAATTTTTTTTCTTAACTCAGAATAAATACAAAATCTCTTCCTTTCTTATATATATATATATATATATAGTGTTATTTCACTTACAATAAATTTTCATAAAAAAATTAAATTAAAATAATCAAAACATAAATGTTTTTGACAAATGCGTATAAAGTGGTGCTGTGTGGGAGTGTAATAATATATCTATAATCAATAATAATCCGCAATTCTAAGACGCACGTAGCTTGATTAACTAGTATTAATTAAATAGATAAACCACACTTAATTTGTTACCAGGGGTTATCCAGTTAGAAATTGACAGTTAAAACCTTGTTAATTAAAGCTCTAGCTACTCTTCTTCGCCGACCAAGAAAAATTAATAAATAAAAAAAAAAGAGAGAGAAAAATTATTATATAATTAAGTGAATTTGTTACCTTAATTATATAAATATAATTATATACATCTCTGCACATAGTGTTAAACAACTAAATTAATATAGGTAAGAAACAAATTAAAAAGGTGGTAAGCCAACTAAATTAATATAGGTAAGAAACAAATTAAAAAGGTAGTAAGCCATATGCTAAGAAGATCAATATATATCTTTCTTGGAGTCTCAAAAAAAGAAAAATTAAATGATTATTATCATCATCTTTCGGTAATTAAGCTCCTTAAATTAAACTTATAGAAAAATACAGCCCACTCGACTTGAAAAGAAACATAGAGTACTATATACTAATTAATTAATTGAAGAAATCAGGTTTCCTCGTGACTTAGGGCACAGTCTTCGCTGTTCATTGGATCCAAGGTCATGTGCCCCGAGATGCACGCTGATCAACTTTCAATCTTTCGTTAATATTATTATTTGTCCTATGAAACTATATTTATATTTATTACTAATGTTTATACTATAAAAATTAAATTAAATCATTTCTGAGCATCATCAATTGAACTTTTTTTAATTTATTTTTTGCTAATAGTTATTATAAATTTCGATAATGCGTCATGCATACGTAGGTTTGATCTGCTTAATTAATAGACTATGATTGGTATTGACATTTTCAAGATTAATTATTCCCTAAAAAAATTAATTGATTAATTTGCTAATTATTATCTCAGGAGAAGAACGTAATGTTCTAATTCTTGATGATCTACAAAACCCTATATATATATATATATATATATATATATATGATGCATTTATTTTATTTTTAATTTTTGTTTTATGTAATTAATTATCTAAGATTTTGATAAGATGATGATTTTTTTTTAAATGCCAAAAATATTATATTCTGTGGTTTAATTAAGAGGTTGCCTAGCTAGGTATAGAGCTGATCATTTCAAGATTTTCTATATTATCTAGTTTTAATTCTTTAATTTATAATACAACAATGCATGCAATGAATCAAATTTAGCTGAGAGTTTTAAGAGTTTTGCATGGCTAACTTAATATAAAATATGTAGTATAATTTATAATTGTTATTATAAGAAAGATGCATGCTGCTGATTAAACAAAATTCAATTATTAATCACTAATCAGGGGCTTAGGGTTCGTAATTATTTAGTGAGTAGGAAAAGTATCTTATGTTTCCTTAAAAGAATATTTTATTATATTGATGAAGACATTTAATATATAGGAATCTCATAGAATAAGTTTAGATTGACAGCAGTATTTTTTTTTTCTGTTTTTTCTGGCAGCAATATATATTTTAAATACATAAAAATATACAGATCATGAGTTTCCACTTTCCAGAATTATTATTGAAATATATATATATATATATATATATTAATAATTACCAGCACATTCAAAAAACAGAGCTTGTCTATGAAAAAAAAATGGAGAAAAAATAAAATAAGAAAAAATTATTGTCCTTTCTCTTCCACTGAATTTGATGGCACTTCTCAAAGCTTATTGGAACTCATGTTATTCACCTAGTTGTTAGGCTTGTAGTATAGTGTCCTGGTCTAGACCTAATGGCAGTAAGAATGAAATCAAAATGAAAGCATATTCTAGATCATAGATCATAGAGAGAGAAAAAAGAAATTGGAATGCCAACTGAAATCTATCCAATTTAAAAAATGTAAACAAAATATCTTTTCATTTTGAAAAATTTTAGATTTCAATTGAAAAGAAAAGTAAACATATATACGATATATATATATATATATAATGAGATATTATAATTTTGAGCGATAAAAATTTTAAGGTGTTTTTGGTAAATCGTGATGAAATATAATATAATATAATAAAATAAATTTTTAACATAAACTTACGTTAAAAATTCATTTGATTATATCTCATTATAACTTACAAAACGCATCCTTAATATCTTTGTTTTAAATTTTATTTTGAATCTCATTATTATTGATGAGATAAATAATTTTAAGTAGATTAATTTTATACATTAGATATGAGGTTAGAAGATATTATTAAATTTTATAAAGATTCAATTTATTAATTTAATTTTCATTAATTTTTTTTTCATAAATTGAGATCCTAATCTTAGGAAAGTGACCTTATTCACAAATATATAATTAAGTTATATTATCCCTAATCCCATAAAATTGATAAATAATTAAAAGGGAGAAAATGGTGTGCTAGAAATTTTTTTTTAATTTTTCTATTGCTATAAAATGATATCTATATAAGTTATTCAATTTCTTTGATCATATAATAGGAAAAAAAAAATTATTGGGTTTAACTTTAACAGTCAATGACCTCACTCTAGCTAGAAACTTAAAATAGTATGGTAGGGTAATAACATAATAAAGAAAGTATATATAATAGATATAGGAGGAATATTTTATTGTTGGGCTTAATAAGAATAATAATTTATTTAATTGATAAATAAAAAGAAAAAAGGGGATCTATGCCGCGGAACCGGGTCGGTGCAACGCTTGGACCTCCGAGATACCACGTGCGGTGGTGTGCAGCTGCTCGGAAGAAGAACATGGTGCGTTGTTTAATTCCGTTTCAGCCTTTGACCAGTCAACCAACTGCCATTGCCTTGTTCTCAAGTACCTCCCCTTTTGGCTGTTACTTCTAAATTCATACTACCCTCTAATTGAAATTTTTGTTTTTGCTTTTATATATGTATATGTATAGAAGAATATTAAGGTCATTTTAAAAGTAGGTGTTAGAATTCAAGTTTTACTGCATATTAAAATATTGTTTAATGTTAAATGTATGTACAATTTAGACAGTAATTTAAATTCTATTAAAGCTAAATTTCTTCACCGATATTAAAAATAATTAATTCTAAAGAAAATATACAGGAAAAATATGTTTATTATTAGCCATAGGGAAAAGATTAAATATAATTAAAATCAATAATAATAATAAAAAAAACATGGTACCGCGTGTAGAGACTGACACACAATTGCTAGCTCAAAACCAAGCACACGCATCTCTATTTCTCTCTCTTTCCCTCATTTGATGAGATCAAAACTCTCTCCAACTTAGGAACACAGAACAGTATGGGGTATCTCTATAAATCTCTCTCTTTCTTAATTTGTCTTTCCAAAAACCCTATTTAAATACGGTCTTTGCCCACTTCTTTCTTCCATGCAACTCTCTACTTTCTCTTCTTCAAACCTTCAATTATCACTTCTTCCATAATAACTTGTCTCTTTCTACTTTCTACTATCACTTTCTAGCTTCATACCTCTCTTTTCTTTAATTTTTATTCTGTAGTATTAATTAGTTTTTGAGACTTATTATTATTATTATTATTATTATAAGATGTCTAGCAGAAGATCAAGATCAAGAGCATCAGGAAGTTCAAGAATCACAGATGATCAGATTCTTGATCTTGTTACTAAGTTGCAACAACTTCTTCCTGAGATTGCCAATAGGCGGTCCGACAAGGTATACATACATATATATATATATATATATATATACTCTTTTGTGTTCTTCTCCCAGCTCTTGTATTACTTAATTTACTTCTTCTTCCTTTTAATTAGGTCTTTTTTTTTTTTCAAAGCTTAAATTTTATGTTTAACCTTTTTCTTCTTTATTTATTAATTAGGTTTTATTAACAAAAGATTTTGGATCTTTAATTTATTGCTAGCTACTTGCTTTTTTTTTTTTTTTTTTTTGACTACTTAATTATTAGAATGATTTGAAAAAAAATTAAGAAAGAAAGAAAGTGTAGATTTGCTTATGGAGTTTAAATTTAACTGTTAACTTCTTACTCAATCTTGAAAGAATCTTTCTCTATTTGTCTATCAGTAAGGACAAAGGAAAAAAAAAAAAAGAAATGATAGCTCAGAAATGGAAAAAGTAGATGCATCCTGCAGAAAGCTGAAGGTGCAATTTTGTTACTCTGAAGTTTCTAGAAGTTGTCCTGCTTACTAACATCTTAACTGTAAAGGCTTGATATCTCTATTAAAATAAAAGGATTCAGATTCAAATCCCATTGAAAATAGAGCGAAGATTTATACAAAAGAAGAGAGCTAATGCTAATATCCTTACTGTTCAGCTCGTCTAATGCACCCAAAAAAAAAAAAAAAAATTTTAAGGAGCACTTAAAAAGTTGTAATATTTGATTTACTTAAATTCAATTTTGTGGGGGGTAATTATAATATTGATTCAATTACCAAATTCAATTTAGAAATAATTAAAAATTGATTGATTAATTTGTCTACAGGTTTCAGCAGCTAAGGTGTTACAGGAGACGTGCAACTACATCAGAAGCTTGCACAGAGAGGTTGATGATCTTAGCGAGAGGCTATCTGAGCTATTGGCAACTACAGACACTGCCCAAGCTGCTATAATTAGGAATTTACTTATGCAATAATTAATAAATCTAATTAATTAATTAAGAGTAGTAATTAATGGCCATAGTTTCACTTATGTAATATTAGAGCGTTTTCAATCCATCTTCTTTAATTAGTTCCTTTGTATTTCTTTGTCTTAATTTAATTTTTAGGTTTTTATCATCATGAATCACTAGTAATGTACTATATATTGATGATGATCATGAATATTGCAGTGCTTGTTTAATGATTAGGAAAATCCTTTTTTGCAAGCTTTGTCAGGCTAAAGAATATAATAAAAGGGGCTCCATTTTGCTGACATATGATCTTACTATTTTCTAACTTATGGATTGGATGTACTATAATTAGAGGATTCGGTGTTGAAGGCTGTGGTTGGATGGATGGGATTTTATCAACAAAACTAGCATATCAACACATAAAATATAGGTATATACTCATCATCATATATAAAGGGCTTGTGTTCTAATGAAAAAAGGGAAAAGAAAAAAAAAAAGCACTTACTAACTAGTCTATTTGACATTGATGTCAAATGTAGATCTTAATTAAAAATAATAATAATAGAATGCCATACAAAACCTACATATAATGTTGTGATATTTTGAACTCATGTTATTTTGTAATTTATTAATTTCATTTTATCATTTTAGATCTAGAAAAATTAATTATTTTGTTTGGAGATATCCTCATATGTTTTTTTAATGAAAATTTACTTTTTTTTTTTTCCAAAAAAAATTAGGGATGGTAAAACCCGATTCATCCAGATGGAAAATCCGGCCCTGCTACAAACCTGACGGAGAATCCCATCTTGTCTATAATAATGGGGCGGGATGGGATTGAGTCTCTCCACTTCGCTCCGCCTCAATCCTCGTATCGATTGCATAAAATTAACATATATATATATATATATATATATATATATATATATATATATATATATATATATATATATATATATATATATATATATATATATATTATAATTTCATATTACATATATATATAAATTTATTAGTTTTCTTGGAACTTATATCACTGGGTATTTAATTATACAATTTTTGAAATATTAATTAATAATATATAAAACTTAACATAAATAAGTATAATATTTTGTCAAAATATATAAATTATAAAGTTTTAACATTAATAAAAATTATAAAAAATCTAAATGAGTATTCTGTCCCCGCCTTGCATCCGCCCCAAACATGATTTACCTTGTCTTGCTTTTGTCCTGACCATTCATGAGGCGGAGATTGAAATCTCAAAACCTACCCCGCCTTACTTTGCTATGTTTTAGTGCCATTCTTAAAAAAAAATTTGACTATTCCGGCCTTTTATAAAATTTAACATTATGATTATTAGAATTGATTAATGATTAATTAGAATGATTAGTTTAATAGTCGATTGCCTATTTTAAACCATAGTCAAACAGATCTAAAATCTTATACGAATAAATATATTGTCTTTTACTGCGAAACCCTTCTTCTTACCATAAACTTTTAGTGAACATTAATTTCTCCTATAAGTATTTTGAGGGCTCTATTAGTGAATTTGGAAGCATCATGTGAGCCTTTCTCTTAAAGAATTTTTCTTTAATTAATTAGTTTTGATTTTTGTAAAGCTAATTCTTTCATGCCAACATCCCAACTGAACACCATATATATCAATATAGGCAAATAATTGTTTATTTGTTTGGCCATGATTCAGTACTATAAACAAACAATTTAATTATATATATGATTCCCATCCTTTTGGATAAATAAATCTGGTATCAATCAAAAAATACAAGTCCTAAGTTTATAAATTAAAAGAATTAGATACAACTAATTAATAAAAATCAAACAGAATAATTTTAAAATTTTATTTTTCTACATTAAAAAATTTTAAAAAGAAAGAAAATTGTCAAGTTTTGAATTCATAACTTCTAATCTTACGATATAAATAAAGTGAACAGTTAATAATATTACCATAAAAAAAAAAAAAAAGGAAAGATCATGAAGTATTTTATTAGTATATAGTCTAAAATTATGGTAGATTCGTTTGGGACATATTGGAGTATCTTGTCTGAGAGTCAGAAGTGATTATAATAGTGAAGGGCAAAGCACTAGCTGTATAGTATATAGTAATGCTAATTACCAATGTTTCAGTATCAGTGCTGTTCCCCACTAAAGTGGTATTTATAAATGTAGCTTCCGAAAAGAGACTAGTCCATTTACGAACTATATATGTGAATATGTATATATTACATAGAGAAAAGTACAGAGAAGGTACTCCCTCCATCTTTACTGGGAGTATGGGTTATATATATACATCTCCTTCTTCTTTGTTGGGAGTATGGGCGCTTCTGTCTCGTGCACTCAAAAACAACCCACAAAAGCTGCGAGCAGATAAGCAGCATTGACTTTGTCCTCCACTATACATGTAGATTTATATGGAAAATTCTTTTATATATTTTACTTCGTCTTTTAAAAAAAAAAAAAAGTGCGTAATACTTTATTTTCTATAAACTTAAAAAAAAATAGTTTAATTTATAAAAAATATTAAAAAAAATTGTTGTTTTTCATAAGATAATCATTTTTTCATAATTTTCTTTTTTTATTTTAAAAAATATTTTGTAAAATTATTATTTTATACAAATAAGTCATATTTTTAAAAAATTAAAATTTTTTTTGCAATTAAAAAAATTACGAAAATAATTTTATTTATGAAAAAATATAAAAAAATTGTGATTTTTTGTAAGAAAATTATTTTTTTGTAATTATAAAATTATTTTTCTTTTTTATTAATTTAAATTTTTTTTCCGTAAAATTATTGTTTTACGTAAGATAAACTCATACTTTCGTAAAGTTAAAACTCTTTTAACAATTAAGAAAAATTACGAAAAAAATAAGAAGATTATGATTTTTCATAAAAGACTTATTTTTTCGTAAAATAAAACAAAGTAATTTTTTTTTTTATTTCTATCAAGATAACTATAGCATACACCATATATATATATATATATATTATTATAATGTCAAGTGTGAGTGAAATCTCATATTGGAAAGAGATAGATTTAATGAGGGATTTATAAGTGGGAATGATTTATAAACTCATTGCCTTAAGATTTTGGGTTGAAGTGTAGTATCAAACTCATGAGTATATCTCTCATTAAAACTCATGATGATAATCTCTGTAGTATTGGGCTCTATGGTATTAGGTGGTTTGGACCTTAACATATATACACAAATTTCTTAAAAACAAAACAATGTTGGTGATGTTTGATTTCTAAAATTGTGAAATATGCACTCCAACATCAAGTTACTAGTTCGATGATAATATAATATGTAAATATTATAATATCACTTTTAATATATATATATATATATATATATATACAAATTTCTTAAAAACAAAACAATGCTGGGGATATTTTATTTCTAAAATTGTGAAATATGCACTCCAACAGTAAGTTACTAGTTCGATGATAATATAATATGTAAATATTATAATATCACTTGTAATAGGGATTTCAAAATTTTCTTACTAGAATGTCTCCTTGAGAGTTGAGACTATATAAACAGGTATATTGCCCTTTTAAATCACTGATTAAAATCATTTAATTAGTTGTGCAATTTCACATCTAGAAATAATCAAATTAACGTTCATTATTCCGAAATTAATGAAATTAATTTAAAGAAGGACAGACATTTATAGCATAAACAAAACTATAAATATCTTTATTTGCTTTATTACATACAAGTAATAAATATAGAATAATACTCTCTCTATTCCTATATAATTAACGATTTTTGTTTTGTCTCAAAAATTAAGAAATGCTAAATTCTAAGAGTAAAATGACTAAATTATTATTTTTTTTTATAGAAATATTCAAATTGAATACATTAATTATCTCTTGCTCTAACTATTCCTTATCTAATGGATAATAATAAGAATAAGGATAAGCATTAAATTGAAAAAAAATTAACAAATGTATGTAAATATATTTATTGTAATTCTTTTCTGTATAGTTTTAAGTTTTAACAAAAAATTTTCTCTTTTCGCTATTTGTTATCATTGATTTATTCTTTCTCTTTTGGCATATATATGTTTTCTCAGGAATGATAAAATTTTTATCTTCTCCAATTTCTTTTATATATATATATATATATATATATAAGCAGGTGATAAAGGACTTGTGTGTTTGCTGGCAAGATCCTTTGTTTTTTATGCTTTATGTAATTTTTTTTTTTTTTTATTTATCATGCTTTTGCATCATGTTCAAGATTTGAAAAATATTTCTGTTAAAAAAACCTACAATTTATAAGGAGATAGGAACTGAGTTCAGATTTATTAATCCCCAAATTAAGTTAATTGAATGGCTTTTCATATGCCTTATAAGAATATATAAATAGAATTCATAAATTACGTAAAATGAAATTCGGGTAATTATTTTTTTTGGCCTTTGATGAATTCATATATTCTTGATTTCAATTTATGTTTTTCATAATAATTATGCTTCGAACATTTTTATATATATCCATGTATTTGCAATTTCTTATTTTAAATTAATTCAAAGAAGTATTATAATTTTGCGTCTCCAAAAGATGCAATTTCATTTCATTCTTTTTAATTTCTTTCAAATTTATTATTTTTGTTTTTTCTTTTCTAATGTCTTCGTTCTTTTCTTTACATAAATAATCATAAATTTTGTCCCTTCTTAACTATTTGATGGGGTTTTGACTAATTTGAGTATGTTCCATAAAATAATTCTCAATTTATGTTTTTTTGAAAAAAATTCTCATTTTAGGTTGGTTTTAAAAGTAATTTTCATTTTATGGCTTTCATGTGCCTTATTTATCACCAAAAAAATTATAAAAATATATAACTTAGGAAAAAATATTACCTTTAATTTCTTTTAAGGACCACTTCTTCACAAAACAAAAATTTAATTGAAAGTAAAAAATTTGCAGCCGGGGGAAAGAGAGAGAGTGTGTGCGTATTTGTTTAATCCACTTAATTTGAAGAAGAAGAAGATAATTTTAAAGTGGCGAGGATTAATGATCCAAAAGTAAGAAATAATTGAAATAAATACAGGCAAGTAGACAGATTTCCGAAACTTTAAGTTACGGATTTATTAAAGCTGCAAGTATACCTAATACCACTTGACAAATTGGAAAGTTACAATTCCTAATTTATGTATAACTTATAACATTTTCAGAAGTTTGATTTTTGGAATTTTAATTTAAACAAATCAGGTTGTTTGACAACCAAATTCAAATTTGACTAGCATACTTCTAGCATATTTGGATAAATATTTTTTCAAAACACATATATTCGTTATTATTTTTTAAAATTCTCATATACCCGTACAAAGCCCTCTCTGCTTGCCTATTGAAGCAGAAATTGTTGCTTTGAAGAAGGTTCTACTCTGGTTGATAAGCAACGGTTACAGTAATATAATCATTATTATGGATGCTCAAGTGGTTGTTAATAGTATACTGACTTCCAATGATGATATGTGTGCATTTGGTGTTCTTGTTGCTGAATGTAAATTACTGTTGGCTCGATGTCTTGATGTGAAACTAGACTTTGTTAGGAGACAAGTTAATGTCTTGGCACGCCAATCCCATGTCTTTGCTAGTTCTTGTACTTGGACAGAACCACCTGCTGGTTTAGAGGGGGGTTTTTGCTCCATGATTTTGTTTCTATTAATTAATGAAACTGCATTTTTCCTTTAAAAAAAAAAATATAAAAATTTTATTAATCAAATTGAAGAAAATTTTACATTATACTGCAATTTTTAAAAGAGAACTAATCATTAAAATTAAATTCTTGACATTATGTAGTACCAAATTAACATTTAATTTAGTGTTGAGCATTAATCAATTGATAACTCACTAATATATAAAAGTAAATAAATAAATATAACTTTATTAAAATTATATAGTATAATAATACTAAAACTATTAGTATAAAATTAGCCATACATCACATTATTTCAATTAATTTACAAGAGACAATAACATTATAGAGGTAGATACACATAAATATGCAAATAAAAGAAAACGAAGAGGGTAATTTGGTAAAAAAAAAAAATAAAAGTACTGATAATTCCCGCTAGATGGGGACGGATGGACATGTTTGAAACTTTGTATGCAAAGGGTTCTCCAACTAATACCGTCTCTGTTTCCCAAATTGTATCAAACAACATTGTTTTTTGTGTCTGTGTTCTTTCCTCGCTCCACTACAAAGAAGAAGTAGAAGAAGAGCCGACAATGTGAACCTAACATAACTATCTTTCCCATTCTATACCCACAAAATCGTTGGTTTCTTTTAGTTTCTTTCTTTAATTTCTTGGCTCTGGGAAAAGATAGAAACAGGGTCCCAATGGGCAATTGTTGTGGCGTTCGTAGGAGCAAAGTTGCCAACTCCTTGGCCTGTCAGAAGGCCACTCCTAGTCCTAGTAACGTTTCTCTCTTCTTTTCTCGTTTTGATTACATTTCAATCAGGGTTGGGATTTGGGAACTTGTTTCTCAATGTTAATGGGTTCTTGTTTTTCTCGATACATTTTAACACAATGGGGTAGTTTTGAGAAGGGTTTGTTTTGTTTGATGGGATTTTTATTAGAATCTGGTCATTGAAATTGAGTCATTTATGGTTATCTAGTCATTAAAATTGAGTCATTTTTTATTTTTGTGTTTTCGTTCAGAATCAAAACCTTTTGGGTAATTTTAGGTACTAAAAAGTCTCTGCCTTTTGCTTATACAAGTAGAGAACTAAAGGTACTGGTATTTTAATGCTATGCACAGGTAGTTTCGGGGATGTATGATGACTTTAATGGGTGAGGTCGAACTAAGATTAGATCATTTGAAGTGCTGCAATTGAATGATCCTATTAAGAAAGAGTTGATTCTCATTGACATTTATACAGTAATATCATGCTCTATTATGGCCTTCTCTACTTCCTAGTCCTTACGAGGCTTGTTATAGGTCCCCTTCTTTCATGTTGAGAAGATAGTTTTGCTTCCAGTTCTGATGGATTTGATTGTCACCACTTGTTTGTTAAGGTATTAGATTTATATATGGAATTATAATGTTAATATTGTTGATAAGTAGTCGCATATAGAATGAAAATTTAAAATACTTGAGTAAGGTCTGAAGAGATTATGTTCTGGGGGTTTGTCCTATACATGTATAGGGATATTAAGTTATTTTAGTTGGATTGAAGCTTGGTGCTTATTGGAACCTTTTACCCCATCATTAAGGTTTGACTGAGCTTACACGTTATTCCATGACACAAGCAATTGAGGGTTATGATTCCTGATTTCCCCTCCCTTTCTTTGGGACGAAGAAGAAGAAATTGCACTAGCTTCCTTGTAAAATAGGATTGTTAAGTTTCACATTTGAATATATATGTTCTATGAGAGAATACTTTTCACATTTAAGTCATGCATTTTGAAAATCTTTTAGTTACTTATCATTGATTCAGGCACTTGTTCTTTCTTCATGCCACTTGCTTTGCTTTCTGTTATAATATTCATGGCTCCAACTGAAGTATGCATTGGTTCTTTGACAAGTCATTGTTTAAAGCATTTGCCTTTAGTTACCACATACTATTTTAAATCCCTTGTCGAACTCTTTCTATTGCAGGAATTACTGGTGTTTATAATGGAAACACTCATTATGCAGCTCTTTTAAGTCCAAAAATTCTTGCTAACTTTGAAGAGAAAATAGTTAGACGCCTCCCTCCTCCAAGATCTAAAGGGGACATATTGTCATCCCCAAATTTGACAGCCTTCACGCTTATTGATCTTAGCAATGCTACCAGAAATTTCTGTCCCAATCATCTCATTGGAGAAGGAGGATTTGGTGATGTTTACAAGGGGTGGATTGGTGAACAAACCCTTGGTGCTGCAAGGTCTGTGCATGGGCTTGTGGTTGCTATCAAGAAACTTAAACCAGAAGGTCTGCATGGTCATAAAGACTGGTTGGTAGGTTTCTTTTTTACCAGCAAGTGCTTCTTCTTTCATTTAAGTATTTGGTTGTGTCTATTTATTGTTGCCTGTTGGTTGCAGTTTGAGGTCAATCATCTCAGTCAACTTCATCATCCCAATCTTGTCAAACTTATTGGATACTGCCTAGATGGGGAAAACCGGCTTTTGATCTATGAGTACATGCCTAAAGGCAGCCTCGAGAATCATCTGTTTAAAAGTAGTAACTTAGTAGCATTTCTTTTTCATGTGTCATATTTATATCCCTATTCCAATTTTGATTAGCACTCACTAAAACAAATAAACAAGTTGCCACACAACTGATATGAAATGTTCTAAACAGTAAAAAATGTTGTTTGCAGGAGAGGCCCAACCACTGTCCTGGGCTTTAAGGATCAAAGTTGCCATAGGTGCTGCTCGAGGGCTCTCCTTTCTACATGACTCTGAGCAGCAAGTTATATACCGTGATTTTAAGGCATCCAATATCCTTTTAGATTCAGTATGTTGGGCTAAAGACATCTATTATTTTTAGTAGCAATTTGGTAGTACAATGAGCAGATGGATTCAAGTTCAATGGAGTTTGAAGACATGTTAAATGTGAAATGGTGAAAATTCATTAAAATGAGAGAGGGGGAAGAAAAGGGAGAAACAGTAAAATAGAAATGAAAATTTTAAAGCAATCACCACTGCACTTTCATTTCTAAGTTAATAATCCAGTTTTAGCATGCGGTACTACCTAAGTCTAAAACAAGCTTTATTCATCACTTTTATGCTGTTAGTTCCACAACTCATCTTGTTCTATTTTGCTATTTTAGATGCATTGTGTTATGCATGAAGGAATTCAATGCAAAACTTTTAGACTTTGGCTTGGCAAAAGCAGGCCCTACTGGTGATCATACTCATGTTTCGACTCAAGTGCTGGGTACTCAAGGCTATGCTGCCCCTGAATAAATCGCTACAGGTTGGCTTCCTTTTCTGTCATAATTTTTTTTTTTGACCATTCTTTGAGTTTCTAGTGTTAGTTTTGAGATCCACACACCCATCTGGAAAACAATGAATGTGAAATAATTTTAGCCAAATTCATTTCTTTTGTTCATGTTTACAGTGAGAATCTATAATGACTTGATCTCTGTTGGACATTAGTATGTGTATGTCTTGAATTTTATATTTGCAACAGTACACTGGTTAAAAGCCTCTGCTTATGAGCAGGCAGGCTAACTACCAGGTGTGATGTTTATAGCTTTGGGGTTGTGTTGCTGGAGTTGCTGACAGGACGCCGTGCTCTTGATAAAGCAAAATTTGGGATAGAACAGAACCTGGTGGATTGGGCAAAACCCTATTTGGCTGATAGGCGTAAGTTATTCAGAATTATGGATACCAGGTTGGAGGGCCAGTATCCCCAGAGAGCAACTTTCATGGTTGCACTTCTTGCTTTACATTGTATCAATGAGGCTAAACTCCAGCCACCAATGACCGAGGTATTAACGACTTTGGAAGAGCTCCCAGCTACTACCAAAAATGGAACTAGCCCTTGTCGATCAGAGCAACTGATTTTATCTAGCCCTTCCTCTTGTTCTCCATCAAGAGACAGTGAACCTTCAACTGTACATTTGACCTCCAGAGGGCATTCACTGCCAACACACATGAATTCCCCTACAAACATTAACCCCAAAAGATCTCCATTTCCAACATATGTGAATTTCCCTATAAATATGAACCCCAGAGGATCTCCATTGCCAATACATATGAATTCCCCAACAAATATGAACATCATAAAATCTCCACTGCCATCACCTATGAATTCCCCACATCCGAAATCTTTGAAGGGATGATTAGCAAGATTGCTCCTTGTCACTTGTCGACTACATCATGTATATCACTTTTTTTTGTCTTTTCAAATGATCGGTTTTAAGGCCAGCTTGTACAGGATATTTCATCATATAGAAGATATAATCAACTCACCATCAGTTTTGTCTGTCTGGTTACAAATATATGAAAATGACTTCATTTTGGATTGCTAGTCTGCTGATTGTTTGTTATAAATATGTACGTTCTTATCTTGCAATCATGCATGTTTACTCCATGTGAAGTAGTGTCGATACACACCTAGGCTAGTCAAGGATTTTCCTTTTATAACACCTTGTCTCTTGAGTTTTTCTTTCATAGGCTTTGCACTTTTTTCTTTTTCAATGGCTTCTCCTTGGAGTTAATTTGACTATAACTAAAATTCGATCTAGCAATCTCATATTATTAGACAACTTCAATTTTTTTTTTAAATAAATTTAATTTGGATTGAGGTTTAGTTCAAACATTTTTCAAGCCATTAAATCTCAACTTCTGGGCAACCCAATTATTTGACTAGTATTTCTTCTCTCCATGTTTTTATAATAATAATTCCATTTTTTTTTTTGTTAAAATTAAATTTTTTGATTGGCTCTCTAATATATAGTATTATTATAAAATTAGATTAAAAACGGATAATCACTAAAAAAAGAAGTAAAATAATTAATATTAAAAGCGTTTATTCAATATAATTATGTACATACTGTTATAGTAATAAACAAGGGGTTTAAACAAATTTACCAGAAACGACGTCGTCAAAACTTCCAGCTACCAATCAAAACTTCTCTTCGACCAAAACGTACAGGCGGAGGCGGAGGCAGAGGCAGGGTGTTAAAAATCTCTGGTTTCGTCGATTCATGCTCAATTAATAAAATCGCGTAGGTAATAATCTCTTATTATAATCAAATTACGTTACATTACATTGATCTTTCATCTTTTAAAGTTTCAAGTCGCGTGTTTATCAACTTTGATCAAAATTTTTAACTTGTTTGCATGATTTGATCACTTTAAATCTTTGTTCTTGCTAGATTGTAACTGGGTTTCGATTTTTGGAAGCTAAGGATATGGTGCTGGTGCTAGCTTTAGGGGATTTACACATACCCCATAGAGCACCTGATCTGCCTGCCAAGTTCAAGTCAATGATCGTTCCTGGCAAGATCCAGCACATCATTTGCACTGGCAATCTTTGTATCAAAGTATGTCTCTATTTCAGGGTAACTGGATATTGGGTCTGTGTTGTCCTGTTTTATGTTTTGGTGAGTGAGGTTTTTATTGGGTTATTGTTTTAATCAATATGAAAACGAGGGAGAAGTGGGTATTTCTGATTTGGGCTCTGTTTTATTGAAAAGAATTCTTATTTCTGAAATGATAAAAGAAATGCATAACTTATCGTGATTGACTTAGTTGAATTGAGTTTTTGACTTGTTTGAAGACTAAATAATATAAGGATTTCAATCTCTTACATAAGCAGAGATACCATGTTCTCTTTTACAGTTTATGGAGTTTAATATGAGAATTTCTTTCCCATGAGAAGATTATAAACTAGGTTAGTGAATGTTTTAAACAAATCCTTCAGAACAGTTAGATAGGTTCTTGATGTTAATTTACGAGGCAGTTGAAAGAGAGGAAATTTAACTTGGCAATTGGAGAACCTGATTTTTATTGTAATGACTGAATATGAATGTCCTCAAAACTTCTTAATGTGCCACTCTTGGAAAGATAGGGTGCACTGCTAATTTTGAACTTTCTCCGTTGCTTCTTCATTAAGCTCTGACTAATTTCTAATCAACGAGGGCCCTTAGATTATCTGAGTCCACTCTGGGAACTCTTTCTTTTTTTTTTTTTTTGGTGCTTAAGCAATTTGAGGCCCTTTGCTTATCTCAGCACTGGTTTTGGGATTCTGGTATCTGATGATTGATGCTGAAGTTGAACTTATTCCTTTTGAAATTTTTAGGTTGTGTAACACTCATGCATGCTAATCATATATAATTCAATATTGCATCCCAACTGCGTATAAACCACATAAAGTTATCTGGAGTTTGAACTCATTTCGTACATTTTTCTAGAAAATCACATAATATGAATATTGTAAAATCTGTAATTCTGCCTTTACTCTAGTCTTTATGCTTGCCTATTAGTCAAATTGAAATCCAATAGTTATCTGGAATTTATCCCTCATGATGTGCCAACAAGAAAAATGGTGATGGAATTCTGTAAATGTAACATATGATAAGTGATACACATGGCATTAATGCAAATGTATTAGAGGACAGCCTCATAGCGGAGTGCAGACCTTTGTTTGGTCCTCCTTAAAGATTCTGTTGGAGTGAGAAAGGAAAGAAGAGAGACAAAATAAAACAAGAACTAAAAACAGAAAGGAAGAACTAAAAATCTGCAGAATTTCATTTCTTTTTCTTCTTCACTTTCCACTTAAAGTTTTCAAGTCAAAGAAACTTTTTTTCTCACTTACTCTTCAACTCCACAAAGAAAAAAATGAAGATTTCTAGTGCTGGAGAACACACACTTTCATTCATTTTCACAAGTATTTATATTTGTACAAATGATTGCTTAAATCTCAAAGCAATCACCCGTTCATACTACAACCATGCTTAGCTGTTCCTGATTACTTAAAAGCCGATTAGAGTAATCTATCCCAAGCTTCTTGTCCTAACTTTCTGCTCAGAACAAGCAAACCCATGCACTCAAATGCTTCTAAAAGATCAAAACTATCAAAAATTAAATCTAAAACAAAACATTGCTAATGTGACAGCAAATGTGTCAGTCTTCAATATAGTTCCATGGGTCATGTATGGGTCATTGATGCTATCTGTTGTATCTAGATAACTGTTTTGTCTTATTCTGTTAATCCCACTTTTCTTAACATATCAAAATGACAGGCATGAAATGCTGGTTTAACTAGTTTTGTTGTTACGGGGGTTACTTGATCTTTCAGCTTGGTGGTGTGGCTCCTTGGGGGTAATTATATCGATTCCTATCTCAATGAGATAAACCTTTTAGGCAGCTATGTTCAATCAAACTGTAGAAAGCAGGTGTCGATTCTCATTGTGATCCAAATTGACTGTTTCCTACAGTTTGGTAGTTGATGATGCCTACCTGATGCTATTTTTTTTTTTTTTTTTTTATAACTTGAATTCTTGGACCAGTAATTTTGGTTTAATGCTTCCTTGCTTGCTTAATATACTACCCTTTTTTCATAGGCATATACATTTTAATGGTTACCCAGATTGCACAGCTAGTGTTCTGGTCTGTCTTTGGTTTTGTGCTTCAAAGTTGCATGGATTGAGTTAAACATTAGTCATAAAGGTGTTTTGGGAAGGGAGGCATGCCCACTTATTGCCACGCTGATATCATGTTTACAACTATTTAAACTATTCTTTGTGATAAAGCATATCCATGATAAACATTTAGGAAGTGCTTCTCTATAAATGAGTAAATACATTGTTCTGACTCAGAATCTTCTAATGGGTCCAGGAAGTCCATGACTACTTGAAGACTCTATGTCCTGACTTACATATTACTCGAGGTGAATATGATGAAGAAATGCGATATCCAGAAACCAAAACACTTACTATTGGTCAATTCAAATTGGGACTCTGCCATGGCCATCAGGTTTGATGTCCCTCTCTCTCTCTCTGTCGTGTCTTTAACATGGAGAATCTTTGTATACTCCAACATTTGATGAGTCTAGAGCTCTTGTGATGTTAAGACTGGTTCCTCAGGATAATTTGAATATCCGGCTTCCTACATCACTGCAATTTAACCACCATTTTTTTCATTTGTTAGGGTTGACCGTCTTCTCGTATTCAATCGCTTTCCATTTGTAAAAGCTGTGTTTTCTTTTTACCTCAAACCTTTCTCATCTCCCGTCTTGTCATTTTTTTCTGTTTTAATTAGATTAATCTGTATAATTAGTCAGTTCGGCCACCATCTTGTTATTCATTCATTCTTCATTGCATTTTTTTTTGTTTTGGTTTTGGGTGTATTCATTCTTCATTGCTAATGCTTTTATTTCTCGTTTGTCTTAATACTTGGAGCAATAACATATGAAATTATTTTTAATATGAATTTTTCTATTTTAAGTTTCACATCTGCCATATACAGCATATTTATACTTGTATGTTTCCTGGATAACTTTTTTTTAGTAGATTAAATGTGATTCATGTTCATTTTACTACTGACTACTTTTGTTTTGTACTTCAGTATTTCATTTATGAATAATTTTTTTGTGGGTCAAACCAAAAGAAAATTTTTATTAAATTTCAAACAGCAAACAACACACAGCCAACAGCTGTAAAAACACACCTAAACAATCAGATTTCGCCACCGATCCAAAATATGCATCCCCCTCCCCTATACAGGAATACTGTCCAAGAATCTACAAAGAATAGCTTCTCTAATATTCCTAACTATAGCCTTTACGTTAGGATTGATTCCCTGAAACAGAAATTTGTTTCTAGCTCCCCAAATATTATACACAGCCGCTTTAAAAGCTAATTTCCTGATCTTGCTAGTTACTTCCGCATGATTTTCCTTGTGAACCGGCTCACTTTCCTCCTCCATGTATATTGTGGTCTAAAAATGCCACAATTTATCAACACTTTTCTCCGTACTTGTTTGGAAATATCACAGTCAAAGAATAGATGTGAGATATAGTTTCATGATGAGAGTTACAAAAAGCACAATCTGCAGTAGGGCAACAATGCCAGTTAAAAAGTCTATCCCTAGTTAGCAACCTTCCTCTAAGTGTCAACCAAGTGATGAACCCAAATCTAGGCACCTGCTGCTGAAACTAAACCAGCTTGAATGAGGTCACAGGTTGTCTTGGTGTAACCAAAGCTTTCCAAGCACTAGAAATAGTAAACCTCCCATGTTTTTCCGACCTCCATCTAATAACATCTCTTTGGTTCTCATTAGTGATAATTGTATTCTGAATATACTTCCAAACATTGGCAGTACCCTCATTTATTGGGTCTGGCAAATTTCAGATTCCATTATTGCACACATCCCTCACTTTTGTTCTCCTTCCAACATCAGTATCAGCAATATTTAAGCCATGGAATCTGTCAGTTAGAGACTTAATTGAGCCCAAGGATCATCTCAAAAATTAGAAGACCTGCCATTACCCAATTTATATTAAAAAAAAAAAAAAAAATCTTTTACTTTGGTTCTCACCTTTAAAAGTTGCCTCCAGCTCCAGCTTGAGTCAAATGGCTTCAAAATACCCCAAAATCTAAGATACTTAAGCTTATTTGTTTCAATTCATTTTGCACAGAGTGTTGGTTTACCAGTTACTAAGTCCCAGATATGCTTAGTAACAGCAGCCTGGTGCCAACATTCTAAATTTCTAACATTCAAACCTCCCTTCTTGGTAGAACATACTGTTTTCCAATCCACCAAAGCTCCCTTCTTACTCACATTATTGCTGCCTTTCCAAAGGAAATCTCTACAAAATCCTTCAACTTTCCTAATAACCTCTTTAGGCAAAATAAAAATACTACACCAATAGGCTGTCATACTCAATAATACAGTTTACTAATTGCAATCTTCCTGCATATGATAAGTACCTGACTGCCTATGATTCTAATCTAGCAGTGATTCTTTTAACAAGCTTATCACAATGTTGCTTAGAGATTCTGCTGGAAACAAGGGGAACTCCTAGATATTTTACAGGAAGTTGATCCTCCTGGAACTGCAAAATCTCCAAAATATCACCTCTGAGTTGCATCTGCCCTCTATTGAAAAACACAGAGCTTTTTGCAAGATTTGGCTTGAGACGAGACACTTTTGCGAAGTGATCCAGTGCATTTTATGAATAATTAGTGAAGTTTGATGAAAATATTACGTAGAGAAAGAGGAGAATGCCATTTCTTCTTGTCCTCTTTATTAATCAATTCTTTCTACGCCTTCCTCTTGGCCATCTTCAATGTTTAGTCCTGATTTACATTTTTATTGTATCATTGAACATCTACTAGAAAAGCCATGTTTGGATTGTCCCAAGTTCAACTCCCCTGAACTATTAATGCCTCTTGCATAGCCAACTGAAAATGGATATATTTATTTATTCTACTAGTGACCACATCCTCTAGTTAAGCTTTCATTTTATGAACAGTTAATTAAGCTGGAAAATCAAGAGTTTTTTTTTAAGTGTAGCATGTGGAGAGCAAAACTCTCCCATCTTTAGGAGATATGGACAGTAAACAGGCAAATGGTATGTGGAGTTTTTGGTACAGTGCGGCACAATTCTTCAATTATTGTGGTCATAGCTCTGTTTTCAGGGAATTCAGCATGCAGAAAGTAGAATTTTCTTAGTTGTAGTACTGTATGTTTAATAATTAACCACTTCCAAGGCTGTATATTTGTTGTATTTGCTTTTACTCTGAACAGTTAAGCTTTCATTTTATGAACAGTTAATTAAGCTGGAAAATCAAGAGTTTTTTTTTAAGTGTAGCATGTGGAGAGCAAAACTCTCCCATCTTTAGGAGATATGGACAGTAAACAGGCAAATGGTATGTGGAGTTTTTGGTACAGTGCGGCACAATTCTTCAATTATTGTGGTCATAGCTCTGTTTTCAGGGAATTCAGCATGCAGAAAGTAGAATTTTCTTAGTTGTAGTACTGTATGTTTAATAATTAACCGCTTGCAAGGCTGTATATTTGTTGCATTTGCTTTTACTCTGAGCTGTCTGCTAGTCATTAGTAAAATGGGGAAAAGAGTGGGAGAGATGAAAAAGTAGATGGCCTATTTTCTATTTGAAAGAAATAGTGAGATTCCTAAAAATGATATGCTCTTCAAGTGTACTGTTATCTGAGTTAGTTATGTTTCATCTATTTTCTTTCATTTTTTTATCTGGCTTGATGCTTTAGGTTATTCCATGGGGTGATTTAGACTCACTAGCGATGCTCCAGAGGCAGCTCGATGTAGACATACTTGTGACGGGTCATACACATCAGTTCACAGCTTACAAACACGAAGGAGGAGTTGTTATAAACCCAGGGTCTGCCACAGGTGCCTACAGCAGCATTACCTATGATGTAAACCCTAGCTTTGTCCTTATGGACATCGATGGCCTACGTGTTGTGGTGTATGTGTACGAGCTCATCGATGGAGAGGTTAAAGTCGACAAGATTGATTTTAAGAAGAGTACCACGCCTCACACTGCTCATTGAATATGATCTTTTCCGGTGTTTAGTTTGAATTTCTTCAAAATCCAATCAGCTTGTAATTTATGCGATCCACCATACATGTATCGGTGTATGTTTGAGTGGTGGAAGCTTTTGGTTGTTATTGATCGACCATAGGCATTTCTAGATTCTTTTTTTTCTTGGTTCCATAGAATTTGATCTGGCGGACATAAAAACATGATACAATGATCTTTCTTTGTCTCTGGATTGTAAAGCAGGATATAAGAATTACATTGAAACCGAAAACATACGTTGATTGAACAATGCAAGCACACTTGTAAGGGCATTAGTATGAAGGAATCAAAGATAGCTGGTACTTTTTAATTCTCCTTTTCTTGAGGCCAAGATATGATTAAAAAAAAACAAGTGTAATGTAATCTTCAGAAATCAGAACCGAAGAGATTTATTAACGCATATAAAGTATTTTGCCTGCACATAAAATTAGGCAGGGCAAGGTAAATTTTCTGGTGGGATATGAACCCCCTAATTTCTTAAATTACAAGAAGCATTTCAAACGATTACTTAAGTTAGTTGGTCGGTTGTTAAAATAACTCCTGTTTATAAAAACTACTACAATTTAGAATTTTTTTTTTTTAAAAATTCATACTTATTTAAATAAAAAAAAAAACTAAATTAACCTTTTAGAAATTAATATTTAAATAAAAAGTACCCATCATTATCACTAAACATATTAAGGGTAACTGCTAATAATAATTTTACCATAATAACAATCAACTGTCTGCAGTTATAATAATAGCTGTTATAAACAGTTAAATCAAACCACAGTTAAAACCAAAGGAAACGGGTCCTGAGGACAATCTTCAAATCCTAATTAACTGTTCAGACTGGGGTTTAATATGAGGTTCAAGACGGGGGTTTAAACTTACATTAGCAACCTCACACTCTCGCATTAGCAACCTCATCGTCTGCAGCTTTTAACTCTTGAAAAGATAAACTTATTATTATGGTACAATCTTAAACCTACATAAAGGACAAACACCATTAGTTTTCAACCAATCACTTATGCAACGGCCATGATAAACATGCGAGCAACGCATTCGAGCAGCTTTAGAACCAATCAAAAGCTCCTGCAAACAAATCACACAATGTTTCTTCTTCAAATCATCATTATCACCTTCAAGTTCAACATTCACTTCTTCTAAAGCCGCCTCGATTAACGAATCACTAGCAGGCATTAAGCAATTATAATTATTTAGCACTAACACACCATCCTCCTCCTCTTCCTCCTCCACACCATCATCATCATCCATAACATCAATCTCAATCCTCAATCGCAAAATCCTAAGGTCCGCAAGCAATTCATTACTCTCCATTGTTCGAGCATTTTCTAATATAGTATCAATTATAGATTCACGAACAGGATTAATATTCATCTCTAGAAGAATATCATGTACGGTCGATCTTGACGTTTCTTGATCGGCCGACAATAACATTTTTCGGTCGACTAAGAATTTTTCTCGTTCGAAACAGTTAAAATCGTTATTTAAACTGGACAAGAACCTGGCCGAAATGTCAAGAGAGAACATGTGCCATGGAAACCGCTTGTCTTCTGGTTGAACGTTGTAGAGTTGAGTCACACGGCAAGAAAATCGATCAGTTTCAACTGAGTTAATCTCCATGGAAGAAGAAAGCAAAGAGTAGAGAGAGTGAGCGAGGGGCAGTGAAGATGAGGATTGGGCGATGATTTATAGGGCCTTCAAAAAAGGAAATTTGAGGTCCAAAGTTTTGAAGACCAAACACGAGGCAACCTCAGGTTGTTGTACTATGTGTGTATCATAGTACGCGGTTCTTATGCGTTTGTTGGGGCAGAAACGGCAACCTTCTTTTGCTACATTATTTTGTCGTTTTGTAATTTTTGGCCGACATATATTCTTTGCTTACTCAGTCTTACTCGGATAACTTACTAACTTGATGGACCTAGTCTACCACGTGGCTTATGACGAAATAATAAAATTATGCCACGTTGTTTGACGTGTAATTTGAATTGTATTGAAATTGTATATTCTCCTCTATATATATCTGATCAATCCTATAAATCATTTTTTTTTTTAAATTATCAATTGAAAATATCCTTATATATTTATTTTATACCAAATCATAAATACATTGACATCCAAATTTTCAATATTTATTATTAATAATTATTCATAGACATACGTTTGGTATAGTTTTGATTATTATTTTTTATTTAATTTATATTTTCGTAAAATGTTTTAGCATACGTGAATTATTTTTATTCAATTAAAATATTATTTTGATAATTTTAAATATTGACATAAAAATATGTATAGACCAAATTTATTAAATATAAGTCATTTGAAAAATAATAAAAAGATATCATGTGTAGTATTTGTATGAATTTACTTAAAATCTTTAAAATCTATAGAAATATAATGAAGTGGAAAAAAAATGATGAAATAATTTTATATAAATTTAATTTTTAAGAGTGTTAATTGATGTATTGACAAAAAAAAAAAATTTAAATAATTATGAAAAATTTAAATTTTATTATATATAGATTAACCAAAGAAAATTATATGTGGGTTGGGATTAATTTTATATATAAATATAAAAAAATATAAATTTTATTTTCTAACATTAAAATAAAGAAATTTAAATATAAATTTATTATTGAGGGTGGCCATGGTATAAAGGAAATTACGTGGTATATATTTTTTTTTGTTCTATTTATTTTTTAACCCCGGATTTTGACTTTTTATTTTTTTCTTTTCATTTTTTTTCTTTTTTACGCTTTTTTTAGTTTTGCTTTAATATTTTTAGTTCCTATTTGTACCATATTTTTGCTTCTTTTATCTATTCACTTAGTTTTTTTATTCTATTTTTTTTCTATAAATCTCATTCATGGAATATTGTTTTTAATTAGTTTAGTAATTCAAAACTTTTTATATTTATGCTATTAATTAATAATATAATAATCACATATTTGCATGATAAAAAAAATTATTTTTTAATTTAAAGCAATATTTAATATACTAATATACTAAATAATTATAAATTTTGTGTGGAAAATTTTTCCTTCAAACTAGAGTTTCTTGTACTAAATAAAGAATAAGGTTGAGAATGTTAAATTTTCAAAAAAGATGAAAGAATTTATTTTTAGTATATACTTATAATACATCTAAAATATGCCTAACATATACTCGTGATATACTTAAAATAAACCTAAAAAAATATATTCTTTACTGTGAAAACTGAAAATTATTTGTTGATTTTTTTTAGTCTTTTAAAAATTTAATTTAACTCTTAAATTCTTTAAAAATATTCATATATTCTAATTAATATTGTCATCCATGCTTGATGATGAATCACATTTAAAAAAAAAAAAAGAGTGTTGATAATATTTCTTCAAAGAAAAAAAGTTGAGTATTTTAAGTGTCTAAATAATATGTAAGCATTTATATACTTAAGATATACCTGAAATATGTTCGTTATATACTTGATATATCTAAAATGTACTCTTTATATACTTAAAGTATATTATTTATTGTGAAAATCATTTGTTATTTCTTTAAGTATATAAATTTTTTTTATCTAATATATAGTTGATGTATTCTTATTATATACTTGTATTTTTGTAATACTCAATATCCAAAAATATTTGAAAATATATATCAAATAAATACAAGTTAATCAAATTTAGTAAAATATATACTTATAACATATATATGATATACTCTAGACATACTATTTCTTGGGTTTACTGAAAAATATCTATATTTCATTGGTTTCTATAAGTTTCATATCTAAAACTCAATTTTCATATTTTAAAACTTTCAAGTTTCTAAAAAAAATCATATAATCTCCTCACTTTTCAAGATTTTTAATGCATTAATAATTAAAAGATCACAAAATTTTAATAAAACATATCTATAAAATTTAAATTACTTGTCAAACTATTGAGAAAGTGAATATTTTGTTAATTAAGCTAATTGAATTTTTAAAAAATTGCAAATCTAAATCGATTTTATTTAAAATTTAATAGTACCTTATAAAAATTAATTTTGATGATAATTCTTATTATAAAAAAATTTGAAAATCAAAAGATTTAGGATTTTCTTAATCACTCATAGTAATCGTCAACATCAATATCATAGCCTAATGACCTGCAAAACAAAATTTATAAAAACAATTAGTAAAAAAAAAAAACTAAAGAATTGATTTATTTTGCTTTCTAATTTTAGTTTAAATAGTATTTAATTACTTGTAAACCAGGAGAGTGCTTGCATAAGTTTTAAAGAGCTCCATTCATAAATTTGAAATTTGTTCTTTGCAAGTTGAATGTGTAAAAATACAAAAAAGTGTAAATTATGGAAAAAAGAAAAGAAATGTATATTTATAATATTTATAAACTGCACGTGTAAAAGTAAAATTGTTTTATTTTTTATGCATTTGTGTAGATTTACCCATGGTATATACTGACTCTAATTTGGGATATTCTTATTAGCTTAGCCGCCTATAGTTGAGTTGAAGGCGTATGTATACTAAATAATATTCTTTTACTACTGCCGAATAAATATATCTAATCCTAAAATTATATTCTTATCCTTATCAAAAATAATTTCCGGTTCTTACTTTGGCTCTTAAAGACTTCTATTGACCGACTGATAATAACATTTGCTGATTGAAATTGATGATAATAATAATTTAAAAGAAGTTCGTAATTACAAAGCAACTTCAATTTTCTGTCGGCTGTAATTTTTAGTGTCACGTTATTATTTTAATTGTTATTATATTAAAATATTAGATATTTTGATTTTAAAAATTTTAAAATAATTAGATAATTTTTTTAATAATGATATTTAATTAAAATGACGTATTTTGTAAGTAACAATTTCAACCTTATGTCAAATAAATTCCACAAGTATTATTTTTCCCTGTTAATGTGTAGGCTCCTGTACATTAATAATAAAAAAATGCTACTTGTTTCCAATGTTTATATTAGTTTTATTTTTTAATTAATGCAATATTTTTTTATTTGTAAAATTATATATTTCTATTCTTATATATATATAATCAATTCTAATTTTGATATTTCTATTCCAGATAATTTGATATAATTCATTATGATTTTCTGTATGACTAATAAAAAAAAAATTAAGACGGTTTAGCTTGAAAAAACTCAAATAGTTACCGAATATTTTTTAATATTAAATTTTCGATATAATTTGATATCTCTAAATTACGTGCTCCACCTAAGCACACTTAATTAACAAAATATATTAATTTTTACATATATATAACTAATGCCTATGCCCATTCACAATAAAATAAAACAAGAAATGTCAAGATATAAGATATGTACCACCACTCTTAAAAAGAGTAATGTATTTAGTTCCGTGCATGGTAATGCTATCATTTAGTACGAATTTCAGCAAGATAACTTTGATTTATGATACTTATTTCCAGCAATTGAACAGAATAATTCAAACATGAATTTTTTACCTAAAAATCAACTATGTATTACTGCTTGCTTAAGTGTCTGTTTGATACTATGATTAGATAACTTTTTGATAAAATGTATTTGGAGAATTTAGAATTTAACAAATTTTGATTTTGAAATATATATATATATATATATATATATATATATATATATATATATATATATAAAACTTTTTAAATCATAATTTACTGAAGACAATAAAAAAATAAAAAATCAAAATGCAATTTTAAAAATTGATTTAAACTAAAGGTCAAACAAACTTCAAGAATATATTTAATAATTTATAATATAATATAATATAATCAAAATATATTTATAATATAATATAATATTTATAATAAAAATATATTTAATTATGTTATAATCTATCAAACCCACTTCAAAATTGTGAGAATTCTGATTTACGATAATATTAGTGTCGGCTGTATTAGCTGTCCAGAGTATCATCTAAATCTTTTATTTGTATTTACACTGAATGATCGACTTAATTTGGCAGCATGCATTAATTGCAGTTTGTATGCTTTACTCTCAAGCCGCCACTAATTGTAATTGCACTGCCTCGTTACCAGAAAGCAGACAAATTATGATAGACTATATTGGCCTTGTGGCTTGGAAGGTGCTGAAGGCGATAAGGACCATGGCAGGAGAATCAAGGCGGTACTCTAATATTTATGGGTGAAGATCATAGGTCATAATAGACTTAAAAAAAAAAAAAAAAAAAAATTCATATTTGAATTGTTTTTCAAATTCAATTTTAGTTCTCAAATCTATTAACTGAATGCTCGTGAATGAAGTGCGCAATTATGGGAACTAATTCTGGAAGAGAATGCAATTTGGAACTAATTATCCGTTTTAAAGTCTATTCGGATTTGAAAATATAAATTTTATCAAATATAATATTTAGACTATATTTAGTTCACGTAATAGAATTCACAAATAATAGAATAACTATTTTTGAAAAATAAAATAAGATAAAAATAGAATAATTATTTCAATTTCATAATTTGGTCCATAGTATAAAATAATTATTCTATTAACATAAATAATTATAATATCCTTATAAATTAATTTCACTATTAATAATAAATTAAATATATTTTTACCAAATTTTATTTAAGAAATAATTTAAATGCATAATAAATAAAATTTTTATTTGACTTAAAATTTAAAAATGAAAATGAAAATATGAAAATAAAAAAAAAAAACAAAGCAAGGTAGTGAATTTGAGTTTGCCAATAATGAAAATACTTTATTGCATAGCCTAAACAATATCAATTCTTTAATTTTTTTATGAAATATGTATTGCATGAAAATTATGAAATTGTTATTCCATATAATTAGTATTTTTATTTAAAATTTGAATAAAAATTTAGAATAACTATTTCATATAAAATATATTATATTATTTAACTATTTTATGAAGCAAACAGAGTCTTAGTGTAAACCAACAATTAAATCAATAAAAAGAAAATAAATTACTTGAATTATGGAACATAAATCAGTTAAAGATTATTATTAGCTATTTCTACATAATATAGATTCAAGTGATATAATTACCAACAAATTTCAAACCTGCATAATGGACAAGCTCTACTCTTTTCTAGCCAATTAATAATGCATCCTCTATGATAAAAATGTGAGCAAGGCATTCTTGTTGCCTCTAATCCAATCGAAATCTCCTCTAAACAAATCACACAACACTGTTTCATCGATTCTTTTTCAATTTTTATTATGTCCAAAGCCACTGTTGAATTTTTAGTCGGACTATCACTATCACTGTTATCATCACCATTATTCATCGGAGGAACATCAATGTCCACCCTCATATGCAGAACTTTTCGACCCTTGTAACGTTTATTGCTAGCCATTTGACGAGCAAAGGCTAAGATCCTATCGACCATGAATGGCTGAATTGGGATGTCCATGTCTAGAAGGATTTGATTTATGGTTGATTTAGATGTTTCTTGATCTTGCAATAACATTTGGCGTTCAACCAAGAATTTGTTTTGGATCATGTCACAGTCTTGATCATAAAGCTCTGATTCATCTTCCTCCATTGGTTGATGATCTTCTTGATTATGCATGAATGTGGCAAATACGTCTATGGAGAACATTTGGCAAGAAAGTGAATCATCTTCTGCTTCAATTTTATCTAGGGGACTCACATGGCAACAAATTTCTTGATCTTCGATTGACATCTCGAAAAAAGAATATGCAAAGAAGAAGAATCAAGAATTGTTCAAGAAGGGAACAGGTTTAAGGGTAATTGGAAATTGGAGGTTTGTATAGCATAAGCGAATTATATTGGTTATGGGTTTCTCAGTCCTACGTCAAGAAGGAATTTTTTTTTTTTTTTTTTATTAATAAAACGAAGAAACCCTAATGTGGCTGTATTTGATTAATTAAGGCAATTCCCAATCCGATAAGGAAGCTGAATATTTTATTTACTCTATCAAGTTTTTAATTTTATTATTATTATTATTATTTAAAAAGGTTCCTAAATGAGAATAGGGCTACTACTTCAAAACGGTCTGAATCTTGATATCTAGCAACTCTAATTTTTAGCTTAAAAGTCACTCCTTTACCGAAACTAATTATGAAATATGGTGACCTCTTCCCAAATCAATCCCAACTCAAGTATTTATAAATAACAACCAAAGCCCACCATTAATGGGAAACATTCTCTTATTTGAACATAGCAAAAAAAAAAAAAAAGGCTCTTTCTTTTTAAAACTCCTCTTCTTTAGTTGTCTGTTTCAAGATGCCCACCAATACAATATATGTATATGAATGTGAGGCATGGCTGGTTAAAGATGAGACCAAGAATGAATGTTTATCTTCAGAAGCAGTATTTCAAATCGAAATTTTTTCAGAAATTATACCGTTCGATTCAATCCAAGAAGAAGGTCAAGGTAGTATTGTTGCACCCACGATGTTCAACAAGTTTGAAGTAAACAGAGAGCATCTATTACATGACACAACTTCTTGGTCTACCATGATGAATATGCTTGCAGCAGTGAATATACCCTTGCATGTTCATCCCATAATGATTCAGAAAATTTCAGAATGTGCACAAGAAAGTGTAGGCATGGAGAAAAACAGAGTAATTTCTATGGTTGTGCAGATTAAGACTAGGACAGAATCAAGTGGTAAGTATGCTGCAAGTGAAGCATTAGAAAAGGTGAAAGTTGATAATTTGAAGCAATGTGTAATATGCTTGGAAGATTTTAAAATTGGGATGGAAGCTACTCTTACGCCCTGTTTGCATTTGTATCATGGAACTTGCATTGCTAATTGGCTGGAGAAGAGTAATCTTTGCCCACTATGCAGGTTTCAGCTGCCCAGTTGAGTTAATAGTGATGAATGTAACAACTGAAATTCAAATAATTTCTTTCCTGTAATTGTTTTAAAGGTTTCTTTGTATTTGATTAATTCCAGTCTTGAAAATTATTAACTAACTAACAAAGAATTTTAGCATAATACCCTCTTTAAATTTAGTATAATTGGGAATTAAATTAAAATTTGATCATTTATCAAGCATAATATATGTTGTTCTAATTAACTGGTTAATTAATTAATCAGAAACAGTGCTTTAATTAGGTAGAGATATCCAGTTTGGTGCATTTTGATATTAGTTCACATCACACCTTTCATGATAACTATTTCCCAACAAATTTTTGGTATGTATACATTTATTCAATTAAAGGCAAGATTCGAATTAATTCACCTAACTTCAGTTTTTTTACATGGGATCTCAGATATGTAATCATAAAAGTATCTGAAAATATTATTATTTGATCAGCTAAACTAAAAAGGTCATTCAACAAAAATAGTTTATTAATCCTGAAGAGGAACTCTACTAATTAATCAGTCAGCTAGCTGTGAATCTATAAACCATAATATGCAAATAAGACTCTCCTGGGTTCACAATCTGAGAAGGAAAATTCTGATGATTAACAGAATCAGGAAATCCTTGAGTCTCCAAGCATAATCCGGCATATCTCTTGTAAACAAATCCGCCTTTACCAATAGTATCTTTCAACATATTACTGGTATAGAATTGAACTCCAGGTTTGTTAGTCCACAATTCCAATTTTCTTCCCGACACATTTTCTTTGACAAGTGCAACTTTCTTCAAATGCCCAGGTCTCAAATCTTCAAGCACATAGTTAATGTCATATCCATCAGGTAGCTCCTTGAATCTGCTTCCGATTTGGCGGAGCGTCAGGAAATCATAAGGTGTGCCTTTAACAGGAGTAATTTGTCCAGTGGGAATTAGTTCATCATCAACTGGAGTTATTTGAGATCCAAAGAGTTGGATTTTGTGGGATAAAATGTCACCACTGTTATGTCCACCAAGGTTAAAGTATGTATGCAGGGCTAAGTTAACTGGAGTAGCCTTGTTAAGAGGCTTGGCTTCCATTTTCACTGCTATGTTGTTTTTGCCAATCACAAAATATGTCACTGCTACAGAAAGATCACCAGGAAAACCTGTGCATAATCCAATGTGTAATTACATATATTAAATGAGCAAAACACTTGTAATTGATGATTCGACTTGTTACATCTATCAGCGATTCAACTGATTAAATAAAAGATCAAATTAAATAAGAGTGTATACCTTGCTCGCCATCAAAGCTGTCATAGGTGAATGTAATGTGACTGTCTTTCCTGTAACTGTAGACTTTCCATACAACTTCACTGAAACCCTGGGCGCCACCTGATAACAAAATTTAAAAACAGAATTTTTTTTTTTGACTGGATCATAATTTTCTCTTTTTGTGGAAAAGCAGAAAATGATAGAATACCATGGAGCACATTTTTGCCATTATTAGGAACTAATTTGTAAGTGGTTCCATTCAAAGTAAATTGAGAGCCTCCAATTCTATTAGCAACACGTCCAACAATCTTTCCAAAGTAGGTTTTATCTCCCTGCAATGGAAATGGAGAAGAAATTTAAAATTTTGATTCATTTTGTTTTTGAAGATAATTAAGGAGAGATTAATATATTAACCTTATAACTGTCAACTGAATCATACCCAAGAACAATATCTGCTAAATTACCTGAAATGAAAAGTAGGAAATTAATAAGAAAAGCTTCTTATTTCTCTTAAAAAACATTAGTAATAAATAATAATAGAATCAACAAAAGAAAGGCAAGAGAGAGATGCAGACCATGTTTATCAGGGACAACAAGAGAAAGCATAGTTGCTCCAAAATTAGTGAAGTTGGCAGATAAACTTCCCCTCTTCAATTCATACACTCCAATTTCATTGGTTGAAGCTGCTTCACACCCATTGTAATTGGCAAACAACAATCCCATCACCAAAACCAAACAACAAAAACTAGACATCTTTGCCATTTTCTGTATCAAAATCTATAAAAAAAAAGATACAATTTTTACAAACACTCACAACTCAACTTATATATACATATTCTTGAGGATAAGGACGTGATTAAGAGATATTTTTTTGTTTTTCAAAAAAATTTGAAAAAAGAAAGAAGATAAAGAGAGATTAGAATCTTAGAAAAGAAAACCCATGACTGTATATTCTGTTATGATTTTTTTTTTAAATGATAAAATACCATTCTAAGCCTAAAATGGATATATAAAATCTACATACCAAAAATTTAAAATATCCCACGAAATAAGCTCACCCTAACTGAGTCACCAGCTAAAACGAAATGGTCAATTGACATTTGCAAAAATATAAATTAAAATTAAAAGATTAATTGATATTTTTTTTTTAATTGCGCAAGTTTATTTCTTAAGTTATAAGAGGTTTACTTCAAAAAAAAAAAAAAAGTTATAAGAGGTTAATTTTATATATTTCACAGTAGGATGTTTATAGTTTCATTTGCTACATTTCTGATAAGCATGACAAATCAAAACTTATCTTAATCAAATCAAGCTGGAATTTTTGAATTTCCATCTGACTTGCCTATTTAGGTTTACATATATTTTTACCAAATATGGGCAATATATATAATATAATAATTAACGTACAAAAATTGACATAATTGATTGCTCGCACCTTTTTTTTTTGGTTGAAATATGATTGCTGGCACAGTTTATATATATATATATATATATATACACACACAGCAAATGAATAGTAAGTTACTCAATTGAATTTTACTGTATTTTGATCCGGAAAAACCCATTTTATGCAGGTAGTATCTTTGACTAATTTGTGCGTCAGTACAGACTAATTTCTTTTTCCCAGGCGAATTCAAGAGTGTACTACATATTCAGTCAATCAGTCTATATACTCAAAAATCACCTCTTATGCTTTACGCATTGAAGATATAACTACCAAACAAACCCTTAAGGCCATTTTTTTCTCATAGGAAATCAAGCCCATAAGTTTAGGCACATACAAATTACACAAGTGAGGCAATATACAAGTTTATATGCAAGGAGTATTAAAGTCTATAGGCCAGTACTTGTATAAAATCAATTGGCTTATACTAAATTCAATATCCATAATCACTTATAAATATTTTTTATATTTTGTTATTATTGTATGTGAGATTCATCTCCTAACAAGGAGTAGATTAGACACATACATATTTAGCTCTTGTAATTGCATCCTTCTTTAAACTGAAAATGATATCAATGTACTAATGGAAACAAAAAAAAGCAGTATCTACAATGACCACGTGTATAAAATTATATGTTTCCTATAAAATAAAGAAAAAAAAATGTTGAGTTGCATACAGACATACGATAAGGTATTGCATTTGAAACTATATTGTTTGTATATGAACCTAATAGAATTTACAGGAGGAACAAGCAGGTCAGGTACGTCCACGAAAGTATCAATGGCTAAGCTAAGGCTTCATTAGCCACCTTGATGAAGACATCTTCTAACGTGGTATCAGATAGACCCCAAGCAAAAACTGGGAATCTGCTTTTGGCGATCTCTACTTCATGAAATACATCTCCAATTCTGACCTCATTTTTTGGCATCTCAAACTTCTGTGTTCCAGAAGTGTGATAGGTCCGCTCAGCATTGGGGGAGAGTTTGTGCACCATGTTCACTACCTCTTGCTCATCTTCCAAAGATGTTGTCATTGTGAACACATAAGAGCCACCGTATCTAGCCTTCAGCTGTCGTGCACCACATGAAAAGAAAATTGTAGTCAAAAGTCACCTTTAGAAAGAAAGCAAAGGCACTTGGATTGGTCAAGTGCTGGTCACTAGAGTATATCGGTTAGTATTGTGTTGCGCAAGGATGTTCAGGCCATAGAAAGTTCAAGAATAATGAACGCTAACAATAATTCAAAACAGAATTTTAGTTTGACTCTTATGAGAACTCTTTGAAATTTAATATGAATAGGGAAAACAATACAGGGTAAACATAAGGGCAAAAGGAACACACAAGCATGCCTGTCTACACATATATACAAGCTGATGAGCAAGAGTCACTAGAGCCATAAATGGTAAAGAAATGGATCATTTGATATATTTTACCATTTCACCTATAATCATGCTGCTATTTCTGTCATTCCTTATGATACACTTGTAGTGCCTCTAGCACCTTACCTTCTCAATCTTATGCAAAAGGGGAAAATTTTCAG